>RJWM01022259.1:0-33971 GCA_004363535.1 Dasyprocta punctata | reverse complement strand
TTTCTCTGTGAGCCTGCTTCCCAGCTGCAGGGAGGGTTAGGGTTACGCAAAGACTGAGAGCAGCGACAGGGCCCAGGCTGCACTCCCAGCTGAATCTGAGTTTGAGGACAGAGGCCTCTGAGCTGTGTGTACATGGTAGTCTTTATTCCTCCTAACAAGTGTCTGGCACACATGTTAATTTCATTTAGTTAATTTCACTCACAGGTGGGAAACTGAGTCTGAGGTTGCATAAGCAGACCAAGGTCCTATATGCAAAGCCAGGTCAACCCCATGTTCCAACTTTTCCTGTACTTTGCGAAGGATCATTCAATTTAATTTTAATTTCTTTTTTCTTTCCACTTGATGGACCAATGACAGGTTTCCCTTGTTCCTTGAAATGCTAATCAGAAAAGCTGAGTGGTGCAATGCCGGTTGGATGTGCAGCTTTGCTGACTGAGTTGTTTGATCTCAAGTCGTTGAAAATCTCAGATTTTCTCAAGTGAAAAACAGAACTACCAATGTTATTAGTCCTGCAGAGGGTTGGTGTATGAAGTCTAGCAGGGCAAGCTACTCTAATACCCTTTCAGTGAAAAGCACCTTAACCAGAATCAGTGTCCTTTCTGAGGCCTCCCGAGGCCCCCGACCCGCTTGCAAATGTCCACATCAGGACGGGACTGAGCTTGGGCTCTGGGCTACAGGGAGAGCTCAGAAGCTGTTGCCCCTCCACTGTGTGAGGATTGCAGAGCTGAGGCGCTGAACGCACAAGTGGCTCTCTCTGTTCTGTGTTTAGCAGGCAGAGGTCTCAGGGTCGGTAGCGCATGCACACTGGAGTAACAGACCCTCTAGAATAAAACCTCTCCAAACACGGTGCAGTGAGTCATGGGGTCCCCCGCACACTTGTCACACCACACACACAAGCAGCCCTATGTCATCATCCTCTACCTGGGCTAAATGGTGGCGGCAGTGATACAGATTTACAGGCCTCTAATCTAATAAATTCAGAACGAACTCTCTTGCCCATTCTGATTCCAGAACAAACACGCATTGGCAGTGGGCCATCTCTTCTGTTGAGAGCCTCCCTGTAACTCCAGGACTGTGTGGAAGGGAGTGCTTCCTTTAATTCCTAGAATTATTCAAAACTCAACTTAATGGGAAGAGAAGTCAAAGTACTTAACAGCAGGAAGATCATGTTGTTTCTTTGTGATCAGGCAGCCTGGTGAAGACAGATTGCCTAACTTCCCTGCAGCCGTCTGAGATGAAGAAACTCAGAAGGTAAAGTCACTCCATCAAGAGGATAATAATGATGTGGAAGGCCCTTTGCTTTTTGTTTGAGCTGATCCGTGGCTCACAGGATCCAAAGGAAGGGACAGAGTGACCCCATGTCCACTTGCTGAGTATGTGGTGTAAGGTGGGTGACCCACCAGCCATGCTGAATGATATTCTGGTATTCCAGCAGAAGAAAACAAAAAAGTATAACATGGAATGCAGGTGAGTTTCCAAGAAGTTCTAGGTGTTTTTTCCTGGTGTGGGAAGATGTTTGTTTCGATTGTGATGTCTTTGTTTTGGGCTCTGGAATCCGCCTTATAGGCTACCTCCCCTCCTGGCCAAAGAACTGCTATCCCTCCCCTAGCCTGAGCCTATGAAGAAGGTCAGTGACTTGGCTTATCCAAGTAAACCCTATTTCCTCACAGTCCACTCACTGAAACTGCTGAAGTCACAACACTCAGGACCCAACTGCTTTCTGGAACCTCATCCACTGGTGACCAAGCCTTCAACACAAGGAGTCTAGAGGGGGACATTCTCCATTCCAACAGTGATGATGCCAAGGCTGCACATTCAAGTTGACTGGTTGGAACCCCTGTCAATGCCAAGTTCTCTCACCAAGTCTGTGTCACCTGAGCTCTGTACCAGGAACTCTGGATACTGAAGGGTTTGTCTTATCACAATGGAGCAGTTACCAAAATAATACCCTGGGAAACGAGGCTGAGGAAAATGCTTAGTTTTGTTCTGATTGGATAGCTTATGCAAATAGTTGTTTTATTTTTAAAATGAAAAGGGAAACTGGAGAACCAAAAGCTTTCAACTAGTCCCGCCTGCCAATGTGGGGTGAGCGACCCAGCATGGCCATCACGCATCCTGGCAGTGGCCCCGCCGGGCTGCCAGCATCTCTTGACCTTGATGGCAGGTTCTGGAGGACCATCTGGCAGCTCTTTCAGTCCATTAAGACAGCAGACGCAGGCACACTCAGAAGCCCATGGCTGAAATCAGGTTAATTTCCACCTTCCTTTGCTGCTGGGCTCTGACAGCCCGTGCCAGCTCAGCCCTGAAATCTGCAAGGTTAGGTCATGGTACAAGCCCTGCTAATGGACATTTCTCAGGAGGGCATTGCTAATAAATGCAGGACCGACCAGGTGGCTGCAGAGTTCTGTTTCAAATAGAAATTGTCAAGCTGTGATGATGAGCTGGAAGTGAGATGGAGCAGAGAAAACAGGAAACAAATGCGCAGAAGGAGTCGGGTGAATGGGGAAAGGCCTTAGACTTGACCTGCGCTTGTATTCAAGAAGATGCAGTTATTTCAGAAATGATGGCCTCTGGGGTTATGTGACTGGGCTTCTCATGAAACACTGAGGCTTTTCTGCATCCTGCTTTATGATGGCATTGCCCATGTAACTGAAGAAGAGGACATGGAATATGATCACCCATCGGCCAAATGCAGTTGGTGGTAGACCATTTCCCTGTACCTCTTTTCTTTGCATTCTGCTTTATTTACATAGTTGCCCAAACCTACTTACAGTCAGCAAATTGTTATTCTGCGTTTTCAAAAAATTCAGAGTCAGAGCCAGGTGTGATGGTGCACGCCTTCAATCCCAGCACTCAGGAGGCTGAGGCAGGAGGATCATTGTGAGTTCAGGACCAGCCTGGGCTACAAAGTGAGTTCAAGGCCAGCCTGAACTTCATAGTGAGACTCTGTCTCAAAAAATAGGGCTAGGGATTTAGCTCAGTGGCCTAAGTGCCTGCCTGGCAGGTGCAAGGTTGTGAGTTCAATCCTTGGTAAAAAAAAAAAAAAAAAAAAATCAGAGTCAGAATGATCTGAATTCACATTTGGGGAAGGTGGAAGAATCCAAAGGTTACTGTCTTTATGGTGGCATGGCACTCAGGGAACATGTGTTTCTTAATGGGAGAGGGAGAATGCAAAGCTTTCCTCTCCTGCCATTAACTTTCTGATGATTGTGTTTCTCTGGTGGTCAGGCTGTCTGCCCACCCTCCCCAGGCTTTTGGTGGTGCTCTACTTCATTCTTTCTCTTCCCCAGTCCTATTCCATGTGGCTCAGCGAATGACCATGTGTACCCACTCTGTACTGGGTGTGGGGCTAACTCTTGGCTCTATGAGATAAGTACGTCTGACCTGTGTCAATAAAGGGATCATAGTCTACTGTCAGGGCCTCCACTGCCCCCAGAGGAAAAGGGCACAGCAAAGAGAGAAGAAAAATCCCAGCCAAACCTCTCTGCTCTGTGATTTTTACCTAGGCTTTAACCTAGGCTCATTTGGTGCATGGTTAGATATGAAAGATGAACAGACACTCCATTAAATGGGCATTTTTAAAAATGATAGTTTAAACAGCAGTGCTGCTCATGGTTAAGAGCCTGAACTTTAGAATTAGAGAAACCTAACTTGGAATCCTGGCTCTGCCACTCATCATTGTGTGACCTTGAAAAATGTACCTAGCCCTCTCAGAACATCGATTTCTGTATCTGCCAAAGCAAGACAGTAACTTCATGGTTCAATGAGATACTGCAGAAGGGCCTGCAAAGAGGGTATCAAATAGCTGGTGGTTTGTAAGGCATGACCATTAGCACTTTCTAGCTACTTAGTTAACATGTGTGACGGGTAGCTGTGGTCTTGGAGGAGAAGAAAGCTGGGGCACATAGCATGAGCTACAGGTGACTGGCAGGAGTCAAGGTAGGTGTGAGGAAGTTGGGGTCCCTGTAACATCTTTGCTTTGGCAACAGCTGAGTTTTGTCTTATGAAAAGGAAATGGCATGTTTACCCAGCCAGATAAGCAAGCTGCAACTGTCAGAGGGCTTTCTAAATGGAGCTTTGCAAATGCGTGTGCAGCCTGCGGTAATGAGATTCATGCTTCTTCGGCAGTAACCCTCCACTAGACAGCATTTTAAATCTTTTTCCTATTTGGTGCATGGAACTAGAGTCCAGGATATACATATTTTCCAAGTGTCATTTTTAATTTAATGCATGATTGACCATATTACCACTGGCACAGCTAAATAGTTAAACTAGAATCCATCAATTTGTCCCAAACTGTCGACATGTATGGTAACGCTACAGTTAAATTAAATTTAAATATAAGAACAAGAGGCAGATTGGTTTCCTGGCAGCCCTGGGGCCTGCTTTGTCAGCGAGGCCCAGCTGTGGGTGGAAGAAGACATTTTAAAATACGAGGTGTTTTCTTCATTGCCCCTTAGTTTGGCGTGGAGAGCGTGCTGATGCCCCCACATTTCTGGGTATTTTCTCATGAGTGGCCAAGCAGATTAGGTGTCTGGATTCTGGCAGGACAGCCCTGTGCAGATGCAAAAGAAAATCACTGTTAATATGGAAAACCTGGTTTGCAAATTACAATGTTTCAGAACTAGAACAGATTTGGGTGATGGAGATTTGGGAATGGCCAAGTCAGGGAGATGGACTAGAGCTTGGGTCCAGCTCAGAGTTTGGGCAACTTGCCCAGGAACATCTGGGACAAGCCCTGAATGCTCAGACTCAGAGTGAAACTCTGGCTTTTATATCCCACGATGGTTTATGCAGAGGTGCTGCTGAGTAGCGCTCTGCTGTCATTTCCATGAGGACTTGGGCACTCAGTTTGTTTGCAGGGAACATGGAGATAATAACAGGAGCTGCCTCCTAGGGTCATTTGGAGGATTAAATGAGTTACTAGATGTGAAACAATGAAAACTATGTGTGGCATTTGTTTAGAGCTCAATAAATCTAAACTACTGTGTTGTCATAATAAAAAAATTTCCATTGATTGATTGATTGTACCAGGGATTGAATCCAGGGCCTTCACACTGAGCTACAGCTCCAGCCCTTTTGAGATTAGATCTTGCTAAATTGCACAGACTGGGCTTAAACTTGCAATCCTCTTGCCTCAGCCTTCCAGAGTGCTGGAATCACAGACATGCTCATGCTTTTTACAACATTTTCTGAGCATTTTCACAGAACTACTTTTCACTGGAGTCTCCTGGTGTCATGCAGTATCAGTATTGTGCAGTCCTATGGTGATTATATTAATCTTTTAGGGTTGCAGTAGCAAATTCCTCCAGCTGGTGGTTTTAAACAATGGAAATTTAATCTTTCACAGTTTTGGAGGCCAGAAGTCCAAAGTCAAGCTGTCACCTGGACAACGCTCCCTCCAAAGTCGAGAGAAGGTCCTTCCTTGTCTCTTCCAGCTTCTTGTGGCTTCTAGTGGCCCCTTGCTTTTCCCACATTATGCAATCTCTATCTCCATGCATACAGCCATCTCTTCTCCATGTGTCTTCTATGTCTCCTTTAAAGATATTTGTCACTAGATTCAGGGCCCACCTTGATAATCCAAGATCTCATCTTCTCTTTGATCACACTGTGAGATCCCTAACTTAGTTATGGGTGCAAGACTCTTTCTAAATAAAATCACATCCACATTCACAGTTTTGGACCCAGCTTTGGGGGCCTACTATTTAATTCAGGTAGCCATTGTTGGAGTAGGAGCTATGTATTGGAAATGGAACAAAACTAGAAAGATTAAACCCTTAACCCTGGCTTTGGTTGAACTTTGTGCTAATCTGCCATTTTTGGTACTTAGAGGGGTAGAGATGGTGAAAAGATAAATGTGACTGGAAAGGTTTATTCATTTAATTCATCAAAAAGAAACAGGTTGTGACTGGTAGATAAGGTGGACATTCATTCATTCATTCACTCCATAAACACTGAACAAGAACCAGCCACACCCCTGACCCTATCGTCTGCTACACTCCAGAGATAACGAAGGCACTGTTTCTTTCCTTTCGGATCCACTAATGACGCAAGAAATAGCTGTGTAAGTAGCAAATTATAATCTGGCCAAGGCCAGGCATGAGTGCAGAGGGACCTGTCCCAGAATGAGGTTCAGGGATAGAGGGGTTGAGTCTGTTGGGTCAGGCTTTTGGGAAGGGGAGGTGGTACTGAGAAAATCTGGGAGAAGGATTCCAGCCAGGGAAGAGAGGGCAGGAAAGGGCAGAGGGCTGAGTGGGCTTGGAGGATGGGCCATGGGAACAGTCAGCGGGTAAGTCAGCAGAAGGACCTAGAGGGTCACAGGACCCTCCTGCCACAGAAAGGAAGAGGGAGGGCTCAGAGCAACCACACTGGCAGAGACGGCATGTGGCAGGGAGCCCTGTGTGTCAGGCCAGGCGTGCAGTGCAGCTGTTGTCTTTCAGGAAACTCATACACCTTCGCAAGCATTTTAAGCCTCCTTGGAGCCTAAGATTTGCCTTGTAGAAGACCTGCTCCTGGCTGCATAGGAGGAGGGAACAGGAGGCCAGTTAAAGAGCATTTGGTAGAAACTCAGTGAAGATAGAATGAAGACCTGGACTTAGTTATAGGACATTATGGGAGAGGAGGAGAGTTGATGAGCTCCTTCTAGAATGGGGATGGCAAGTTGAGGACAAAGCACCAGTGTCTGGAGGTGATCTGGGCAGTCTGTGGATAAGAGTAGAGAGAGGCAGGTGGCAGAACCAGGAGGGGGTGCATGATGGAAATGAAAATGGAGTGCTTTCGGAGGAGGATGGAGTGGATTTCAGCCTGTTTGTAAGCACAACAGCTATAATTTGGAATTTTCCTTGTAAGGAGAGGGAGCTGCCAGTAACAAATGACTGACTGATGGGCAAAGCTTTTCAGGTGCAGCCCACGAGTCTGCAGACCTGCTCTGCCATCTTCACTACCATGAACTTGTTTCCTTTTGTTCAGAAGTAGAAGGGGAGGGGGCGTAGTACTGATATGAGGATGGGGTCCTGGGATGTAAGTGGGCAGGAGGGAATAGGTGGAAGAGAATCAGGTGACAGAGAAGAGACCTGCTCAGATAATCAGCTGTGGAGTAGAGGAGGCGCTGATAGAGCAGGAGAGAAAGAGGCCACTGATTAGATTGTGAAATGTAGCATAGAGCACCTTCACATGCAGTGCTAAGTAGTGGGTTACAACAGGAACTTTAATTTTCTCATTTCAACCAAGATAATTTCGTGTTTGGCTGAATGAAGGATAAAGAGTTGTTAAAAAAAATTAAGGAAAATACACGGATCCCAAAGAATACTGTTGATTCATTAAATAACCTTTTCTTGGAGTTGAATCAACATGTCCAAAATCACACATTATAGCAGCCTTTCCCGGACCTCATGGAAGTCCAGAAAGTTCATGTTTGTAAGTTATTGGAATAGTAGGTGACTTAATTCCAATCTAGCACTACCAATGTGATTCTTGTCAAGAATGAAGACACTAAGGTGTGTTTATAGTTGTGGGGGGCCAAGGGATTCCTAAATCCAGCTAGGCTGATGGCTAAACAGAACAAAGGCCATGACCTGGGGCTGAACCCATATTTCATTAATTCATCAACAGGGGAGTGGTTTGGCGATGAGCGACTGTAGTTGTGATGGGGAGTATGTGAGTGTCTTGAGCTGGGCCATGTAGAAGGCCTGAGATCATCTCTGCAATATGAAGAGACAGATATGTAGAAAGAGTAATCTGCATAACAAATGTTTTGGGGTCTGTGCTTCAGCTGTGATGTAATTTTTTATGCACTGAGATGTCACCGCCTCTATCTCGAGGCTTAATCCCAGCAGACAGTGTGGAGCATGGCTCTCCCTCCCACCCAGCTCATACAAGCTTCTTGGGAGCTACGGGGCATGGCAACACTGATCTGTCACCTTACTTTAAAGACTACACATTAGCACGTTGGCTAGACCAATTTCCATTGCTTAAAGCCAACTGGGGGATAAGAAAAAGTCCTAGTCAGCTCCGTACATCTCAATGGAACTAGGGTCAGGTTTAGCCAAAATGAAGATAATTTCTCTACTTTCAAGAAGAGTCATCCAGATGGTCTGCCACAATACGCATAAGTAGTAGTAGTGCAAACACTAGAGTAAGGGTATAGAGAACCCTTTCCTGTCCTTTTCGCAGTCCAGGAAGGTTTGTATTTGTAATCCTGTAGAGAAATTATTGCAATTCTAGTTAGTTAATTCCAATCTACCACTACAAGTGCAACTCATAGTGAGAATAAAGACACTAAGACATATATACAGCTGTGGGGAGCCAAAGGGTCCTAAGTCCAGCCAAGATGGTGGTTCACCAGAACAAAGGCCCCACCCTGAGCCCAACCCAGGTTTTATTAATTCCCCATGAGAGGAGAGGCTCAGGGATGAGTGACAGTGAGAGTGGCAGGAAATATGTGACAGCCGTGACTACCAACTACCGTGAGCTGGGCTAGATATGTCTGAGATCACCTCTGTGATATGCAGAGGGCAAGAAGTGCAGAGAGAGCAAACACAGCTGAGGTAGTATCTAATAATTTGGGGTCCATGCTTCAGTTCTGATGCACAATTCTGTTTGCCCTGGGAAGTGATAACCTCTTTATCGAGCAGCTCCATCCCACCTGGCTCCACCATGTATTTGGGGAGTCACTGGGCAGGATAACACTGACCTGTCACTTTGCCTTAGAGATTATACATCAGCTCCTCAGCCAGCCTAATTTACATTGCTTAAAGCCAATTGAAAGATAAAGAAATAACAAAGCCAGCTACGTACACGTCAATTCATGTAGATGGGGCCAAGTTTATCCAAAATGGAGATAGTTGCCCTTCTTTTCAAGGAGAGTCATCTGGGTGGTTCCCCACATAAGGGAAGCATTGGTATGGATCCCTCTGACTCACATATCTAATGCAGATTCATTCCTAAGCCCTGACGGCTGTCCTTTCTCCATGCACCTTGCCACCCACCCTTCCATACCTTCCCTCCACCTCTACCTTAGTTCCCAACCTCAACACCTTATGCCAGATTTAACCAGGGGACAGCTTAGTGCTGTCCACACATCTGGTCCCACCTGTACCCTGATTTTGCTTCCCTGGCCATCAAAGAACGGAATTTCCAGAGAAAAATGAGGGAATTTTCGATGGCCATGGTGTTTCAGTACATCATATACATTTCTCCTGTGCAAAGTTCTTTGTGGTTTTCCATTTTCTACAAGGAAAAAAAAATCCACATTCTTCATCTGTACTATCTGAGTTGATGCTGCCTTTCTCACATTATTACCCTACAAGTTGTCCTTTGCGGCCAGACTAGTCCAAGCCGTTCCTTCCCACCTCAAGGTGACTGTAATTCTACTGCTGTATGCTAGAATTACCTTCTCCTCCTCTCTAACCATGATTGTTCCATATGCTTTCAAGTCCTACCCTGTCCTGTCTGCTCTTCCCTCACCACTTCAGCCTTCCACCAATGTCTTCCTTCTCCTGACTTCCTTTGGTCTTTACTAACTGCTCTCTTTTTGAGAGATGCTTTGTATAATACTTTGCAATTACCATTGTTCTCATTTCTACTCCTCATTATCATGTTCCAAAATTCTTGGGGCAACCAATTTGGTATGGCAGAAAATTTTAAGAGAAGAACAAGATGACCTGAATTGTGAACAGTGCATCAGTTATATAAATTATTCTGAGTAAATCTTGGACACTTGTTGTTTGCCTCAGTTTATAGGATCTGAAATGAGGTCACACAGGAGCATGCTGCACTGTTAGAACCTCAAGAAATAACTGAAGCTTTATTCAGAAGAATCACTCTTGATAAATGCAAAATACTAGGTATCCAAAAGTAGAGGGTCACTGCAATTTCTCATGTGCCTCAGACCTCCAATTGCTGGTCAAGTATGTGTCCAAAACATGCCTGCAAAGACCCTGTATTTTCAAGTTTTGAAAGTCAAATATATTTAATTTGTTTCATTACTGATCTTTTGTTTGTTTCCCAGGTCCTACAAACAGAGCAACTTCTGCCTACATACCTTAGCTAGAGAAGGGAAGTTTCAGTTACACATTTTCAATAAAAACCAACCCAAAGTTTGGCAGAGTCCCTTTGGCATTTTAAAAATCCAAGCGTCTTGAAGAATGTCTTACTGGACAGGATATTATTTGGTTGAGATAGAAAAGTCTGCTTTCTGCACGCTTTGGATTGGCAGCGTTCATGTCTCTTGACAGCCACTCATAGTGGGTCAAGGGGAAAGGAAGGTGAGGTCTGTGGGCAGAGATGACTTCAGCAGGCACAGCTGCCGACCAGGCCTGCCGCGTCGGCAGGCTGCCTGGTGCAGGGCTCAGAGCAGGACAGGCAGCCAGCCCTGGCATGACACTGTCAGCTGTGCAGCCGAGCGAGCGTGGTGATAGCCTTTCACCCTCAGAATGGCTTCGATTAGGACAAGGCACTCGGCAGATGGGTCAGAGGTAAGCCATGCCACTAGTGGTCAGGAGTAGCCATTTTTATCACTGTCACACTGATGGACGTTCAAGCATGCCTCGTGGTTTCTAAAGCATTTTTTTGGCTCTTGTCCTTTAAGATGACAATCATTTCGTGAACTCTTGGGTTTCCTTTTTATTGTCACAATTTTCCTAGACCTGTGACCTCTATTCCTCTCTAGAACGAGATGAAATCACTTTTCTCAGATTGTTTGTGCTGTAATTGGAATCCAATAAACTTTTTTCTTTTTTTCTTTTAAAAAACAAAACAGAATAGAAATGATACAGAATTTTTAAAAAAGTAGGAAATTAACGCTAGTTAATATATTGCGTATTGTTATCTTAGAAGAAGTTGTTCAGATTACAAGATCTAGGCATGAAAATAATCAATAAACAATGACAGCACAAACTGTTCTTGTTGATGAACTAACAGAGATTGTTAGTATAGTTATCTATCTTGCATACATACACGCACATACATTTATATATGTATACCAACATACATAAAATATGTTCCTTTCTTCCTTTTCTCCTTTCCCCTATTCCAGTTCTTTCTTTTTTAGCAAGTTCTTTCCATTACATTATTACAATATCTATTGTACATTTTGGATCTTATTACTCTTACAACGTTTTAGTTTTTACTATTTTTTTATACCAGGGAGACAATATGGTATTTATAAATGTGAGTTAGATTTATTTCACTTATAAGTATGGTTTCAGGTTGCCTCCATTTACCTATAAAGCCTCAAGATTATCCTTTTTATAGCTGAGTAATACTTCATTGTATAAAAATACCACATCTTTTTTATTCATTCTGTGGTTGATGGGCATTTGGGCTGTTTCCAAGATTTAGCTATTACAAATTGTGCTGTTATAAACATGGGTGCACATATGTCATTTTGGCATGACATCTTCAATTTTTCTGGGAACATACCCAGAAGGGGAAAAGCTGGATTGAATGAGACCTCCAATCCTGGTTTTTTGAGGAATCTTCACACTGATCTCCACAGTGGTTGCACCAGTCTACACTCCTACCAGCCCTGCCAACATTTGTCTTTGGTTGGTTTTTTGATGGCAGCCATTCTTTCTGGAGTGAGATGGAATCTCAATGTTGTTTTAATTTGCATTTCTTGAATGACCAGTGATGTTGAGCATGTCTTCATGTATTTATTTGCCATTTGTATTTCTTCATCTGAGAAGTGTGTGTTCATCTCAGATGCCCATTTTGGATTGGGTCTTTGAATTTGGGGGGTCTGATGTTTTTCAGTTCTTTATATGTTCTAAATAGAAGTCCAAAAAACTTTTGAAGCTGACTTTTATATCCTGACCTTGTTCTGGACCAAAAAGTGAGATTTAAAGCAGAGACGGGTAATAAAACTATGAGCTGGGCTGGTAGGGGAAATAAATACCAGGCATTCAATGAGAAGGTGGCAGAATATGGTGTCTCCCATGGTGTGATGTCCAGGCCACCAGTTAATTGGAAATTAAGATTTTTCCAACACTGAAACATTCTTTTACTTAACTCTACTCTTTTATTGATGAGCAAGTGCTCCTAGGAGGGATGGACAGATCATTTGTCTTCAGACATACATGTCCAAATGTGGACGAATTTACCTGGATACTTCCTGGCTTAGATTTGTTGAGAGGCTGGAAGGAGGAGAAAGAAGGCACTGAACACTTGTGCAGTGTGAGGAACAGGTGAGGAAAAAGAGAGAAAGGAGAGCTTTGCACATCTTTTCCTAGACGTGGCATTCATAAGAAACAGAGCAATGGAGATTCAAGATGTCTTAGATGACAGCAATTGAGAAAATGAAGGGCAAGGTTAGAATTCCATAGAAAGATAGCCAGAAAACAACACAACCTGAAGTCTAATACTTTTAAAGAGGTGTGAGGTTTGACAGGCCTCATTTTAGTTCTCTCTTGCGATGGGTAATTTTATGTGTCAACTTCACTGGGATAAGGGCTCCCTGAGTAACCTTAAAACACTATTTCCATGTGTGTCTGTGAGGCTGCTTCTGGAAGGATTTGTATCTAAATTTGTAGACTGACTGGAGAAGATCCCACTCACCAGTGTGGCCATGTATCATCCAGTCTGTGAAGGCTCTAAGTAGATCAGAAGGTGGAGGGAGGATGAATTCACTCTTTTTGAGCAGAGACATCTATCTAAATCAGCCCTTGAACATCAGTTCTTAGCTCAGGCCTCACGACTTGGACTGACAGTGAGTGATACCATCAGTTCACCTGGTTCTCAGGTCTTGGAAACTGCAATTACAGTTTCAGCCTTCTTGGGTCTTCAGCTTGCAGATGGTCAATGATGGAACCTCTCAGTTTCTATAATCATGTGAGAGAATTCTCATCATACCTCTGTCTCTTCTCTCTTCTCTCCTTTCCTCCCTCCTTCCTCCTCTCCTAACTCCCTTCTAAAGGCTTTTCTTTTTACTAAAGATTGTTTGTACACTGTATTTTATTTGCAACCAAATATAAGCACTGCTTAATTTAATCGTTCTCATCTTATTGAAATATATAATTTCTTAACCCCACACTTTGAATTCCTGAACCAGTCTTACCAAAGTTATTCTATGTCAAGACTTGACTTATGAAAGCCATCATAATCTTATTTTTTCTAGTTTTAACAAAGACTGCAAAAATGTGATTCTAAGTTTATCGTGTTTTCTTTTTACAGGGGTCAAGCTGGTTTTGATTTAATTTGGGAATATAAAGGAGACACAATAATATTTATATCTCAAGGGCTATAGAACAGTTCGTGGGGTTATCTTTAATAAAAGTGTAATGTTGTATTTTCATTAATTAGTCCCTTAGCATGACATTATGGAAAGTCTTTGTTGTTCTTTTGTGTGGCATCAGGAGAGCGAGAAAAGAGGCTAAGCTTCCAGCAATATCATATAAAATGTTTTGTTGATGAGGAAAAGAATATATGAGTAAATATTAGACTATGTGCTTTATACCCATAAATAATTACATAAAGAAAGAGTCCCTGGAACTTAATCAGTGTACTGCTATATTATAAGCTAGAACAGGGGGCTTCCTTGAGAAACTGGATCTTCTTTACTCAGTTGACAAATTCAAGTACAAATCTCCTCCAGAAACAGCCTCTCTGAGAAACACGGAAATACTGTGTCCCTGGCTATTGGGCACCCTTTGTCCCTGTCAAGTTGACATATACAATTAGCCATCATGACAGAGCTTCCACACTCTAAAATGAGGTCTGTCAAACCTTAGACCTAAGCTTTTATGAAAGTACTATGCTTATAAACCCGAGGCCTTGATACCTGACTTTGACTGCCATTAAACAGATGTGGGGGCTGAGAAAATATGTATTCTCCACCAACTGAATTCAGTGAGATTCTTATGTGTGGACAGTTCATGTGCCCATTGGCATCCAAAGAGGAGTCAGATTCATATTACCTAGAGAGAAACAGGAAGCCAAGGTTGTGCAATGAATACAGGGCATTCTCTATAATCACCTGCCATGCATAGAGCTACTGTGTTGCGAGAGGAAGAACAGTCTAGCAAATAGTGTGTATGTGTATTTTGCAGAGACATGAGTGAAGTGACTGAAGATTCCTTCCAGGGTTTGTGTGGCCACTGGGACTCAACAGCATTTATGCAGTGCACGTTCTAAGTTTTTCAATATCTACCCATCTTATTAAGCCCACAGTGATCATTGCTGTGATGTCTTCATTTTCTTAGTGGATCCAGTTCAGCAAGACAGACCTTGCTTGTGTATATGCTCAGCTGGGGAAATATACATTTGACAAACATTGATATTTTGGTTTATCACCTTCAACTGAGGCTTGTCATTGCCTTCTGAAGGTCAACAACCCCATCCAGCCCAACCAAGTGCTTCCGTTTTGGGGAGCAGATCTTATGGCATATGACCTGGATTTGTGCCATTCTCTTTAGGTTGAGTGCTCCTTTAAATGAAAAAATGTTATAAAATCTCCCCTCTTACTGAGTGCTATTGATTAATTGATTCATTTCTTCATTTGGTTATTTAATAAATAATGCTTGCACTATTCTAGGCTGTTAGGCTGGGGTTGGTCAGCATACACTTTTAAGCTCTGGAGATAAACTAGACATGACACAGGTCAGCGAGGAAGATAGATATTAAGTGTATATAATGGGAACCGACCAAATGCATGATTGCAGCACATGAAGACATGCAGGTGTCATGGTGACACGGAGCAGGGGGCTTCCTTGAGAAACTGAATCTGTAACAAGAGGGGTGCATTTACGGCTCAGGGTGGAGCAGTTTCACTGAGTTTTAGGACATGCCTGGACTCCTGATTCCCTGCTGCTGTGCTCTCATGGCTGTCTGAGTTGATTTCTCATGGCTGTCTCACTTGACGTAACATTTCTGGAGACTGCTGAGGCGATGGGACACACAGGAACCCATGACGACCATGCCCCGGTCAGGGACTGCAGGGAACACTATAGACTGCAATTTCCAACTGTGGCTGTTTATGAGTTTTTACCCCTGGGTATTGAAATAGTCCCTGGACAGTCAGTGAATTCATTAAGTGTCTTCCTTTCTACCCCGGTACTGGTGATGAGGGCAATTCAGGTTTTTACTCCCCTATCAAACTGAAGGGAAAAACATCGAGTCATTGTGGTTGCCTCTAACAATGACTTCTCAACAGCTCCCTTTGGGGCACAGGCCCCAAATCCTTCCTTTCCTATTTAGGGAAACTGGGGGTCTTTTCCATCTGTTTCTGAGTGACCGTGTAAATTCTTTCCTGGCTCCCCCTGGTGGATCCTTGTGTTTCACTCATGGTGTGGTTTCTTAACTGTGTCCATGCTTCACTGCAGTGCTAGATGGTGCCCTGATATCTCCGTGTTAACCTGGGCCTAGGTTCTCTCATTTTGTTGAAGCAAGCAAGCCATGTGCTTTGGGTTACGGAGAATGTCCATCCTTGTAGTCTCCTTTCCACTAAGTTAAGTTTCCAGTTTACCATGAACAGCCCACTGCTCCACCAGAACTTGTCACACCTCCTTGGGGAAAGGAGGAGAGGACTGAGTCTGTCCAAGTAATGGCACCAGCACTGCCCACCTGAGGCTGCCAGTGCACAATTCTTGTTTGGTGATGTGGGCTCTTGACTTGGAGGGAGTGTTTTCAACCTGAGTGCAGGAATATCACATCTCTGAAAGCAATGGAGATAGTCTGGGGGAGGGGAGCCCCATCTATTACACACAAGTTTAAAATTTCCAAAGCTTTGAGTGGGAGCTGCTGTTATAAATCCTGTTATCTATTAATGGGATTTGGGCCTGAAACGCCTACATGCTGCTTTGAAATTTTCCTCCATCTGTTCATTTCTACAAAGCTTATTTACTTAGGGCAAGAGAAGTGGCCTACTAATGTCTCCAACTGAAGCATTAAGACTGCAGCTCTGTGGGGGAAATGAATTTGTGTTTGCTGGGGTCTTCTCTTCCATGTCTTCTTGAACCTACTCCTGCAGGTGAGAAGGTTCTGGAAGAGCTGGACTGGAAGGAAAGATGAGTGACCCTGCAAAGACTGAAAAGTGGTGGGCAAGAGTTGTCACTCAGATGTGGAAAACACGATCATACAGGTATTTAAAGACTCATTTGCGCATTGACCCTGCTTAGTCCTAGTTTAAGAAGAGAGTAGTTCTTTAATTTACCATTAGAAAATCTCTCCATAAACACTGGTTTCTTTTTAAAAGGAAAAACAAACTCAATTTCTGTAGTTTTTCTCTCATTTCCTTTTGGCTATGGGCAGCTACACCTAGCAGTCATTTCCTCTCAGAATCTCTTTCCTAATAGGTGTTTTGCCCCTAGTTCTGACCCTGAGGCTCTTTGGCCCATGGTGACAGCCATTGTGGGCAAATAAGCTGCAGCTTCTGGAGTGCTGACCCCTTCCTTCTTTTTCCTGTCTGCCACTCCTGACCACAACAATTTTTTCCAGTTTTCTCTTTCGAAAAAAAATTGTACTACTAAATCTCATAGTTATTTCATAATCATAAGCACCTCTTGGATACTTATTCCTGCAACAGATATTTCCTGAATGCTCAGTAGGAACTGGACATACTGGTAAGCCCTGAGGATGCAGAGGTGGAAAGATAGACAAGGAGTTTACGGTCAAGCAGGAAAACCCATGTGAAACAAATAAATACCCTACACACACACACACACACACACACACGCATGCACACACTCTACTCCAGTTGTGTTAAGTGTTGTAAATAAATGTCCAGTGAATGATTAAAACTGGAGAATCTGATTGAAATGCAGGCCTTCCTAGTGGAGGCAACTTTCAGGGTGAAATGAGCTATTTCCCCCCTTCGTTTAGGTTTCACTCCATTAAGGGAAAATGGGGCATTCACAACAATCCTTGCAGCTTTTAAAAGCTAATTCTGCCAAGTGTGGCTTTCCAGTCCTTTCTCCTTTGGTGCTTGATCATTGAAATCAAGAAAGTACAAACATTTAGAGGTCAGGTGCCTTTGAACATTGTGTTCCAGGTGTTGGAGTGTTTCCAAGTGCTAGATGCAAAGTTCTAGAGATCAACCTTTTCCACCAAGGCGATGGGGTCATACTGGTGATGAGGTCTAGGAGACTTAGAGACATAGGAGAAAGATGTTGCTGACATATACACCACACCTGACAGTGGAAGATCCTTGTCCCCGCGTCCCTCAGATGACACTTGCTAACCTACAGAGATGAGAAGCTGGTGTAGTTAAAGAGAACTTGGGGCAATTCCTGGCTTGGGGTCTGCCAAGAAAAGTGTGAGATGTTCTCCTTGGAAATGTCAGACTGAGATAAGCATTTCCCCAAGCCTGTGATGGGGGAAAAGTCCCAGATAAAAACTGAATACCACTGGTTTTTCACCTTGCAATATGCCAAAGAACTGTGTGTCCCTCAAGTTCCCCAGTGATGCTCCTGCTGCTAGTCCTGAAGGCAACCTCCACCATCTGGCCCGGCTTCTCTCTGCCTCCCTGACATCGCTTGTTTTTCATATAGACACTTATTTTTTCCCACACTCATTACTATTTATTCTTTCTATCATTCTGCCTGGCCCAAGCCTCCATCTCAGCTCCACTCTGGTCAGTTCTGAAATGAGAGATGAAAGAAAACATAATCCTCTTCACTTTCCTCGTAACGCATAGAGTGCACCTAGAAGCTTGGGGTTGCTAATATGTGGAAGAAACATTTCTTCCTTTGGCATCGTGCGC
Source organism: Dasyprocta punctata (assembly GCA_004363535.1). NCBI lineage: Eukaryota > Metazoa > Chordata > Mammalia > Rodentia > Dasyproctidae > Dasyprocta > Dasyprocta punctata. Next base: position 16,276 of record RJWM01022259.1, on the reverse strand, counting down.
AGTCTCCATCAAGATCATTTCAGCCTTACAGATTTTCCATTACCATAGTTGTCTTCATTTGCACAGAGTTTCAACTTAAAGCACAGGGCTGAAGAGGAAAAACTGCAATCTACGTGAGTACCCATTCACAGCAATGCTTCTTGATCGCTTCTGTGAAAGTTTTTAAAAAATTACTTGACAGTGAGTTTGGGAAACTTAGAAAAGGATTTTAAAGCAAAGATTTTTACATTATGCTTCAGATTTTGTAGCTGAATCACATTACTAATAATAGCTCAGAATTGTGCTGTCCACAATGTAGGTCACATGTATAATCTTACAATTTTTAGTATCTATATTTCTTTTTAAAAGTAAAAGGTAATGGGTTAAATGACTTTAATAGTATTTTTTACCTAACATAAACATTATTATTATAAATATTATTTCAACAAGAAATCAATGTAAGGATAACTAATGAGAAAGTTTTTACACTTAGTTTTTAAAATCCAGTGTGCATTTTGTACTTAATACATATCCATTTGGATAGGCCACAACTCAAGCACTTGACAGTCACATAGGATTAGTAGCTTCTAAATTAGAGACCCAGGTATGGAGCATTGTTCTCTACTTCCTCTTTGGCTCCTGGTTTAAAGTCATTATAAAGAAAACTGGTTTTTTAGTTTTACTTACCCCAAATGCCATATTTTACAGTGAGAGAACTGAATCAGGAACTTGCCAGGGTGCGCCCTGGGCTGTGGGGTCTGAGTTCACACCTCCTTCTCTGTGGAGCTCTTTCTAAAGCAGGTCACATCCCAGGGTGCAATGACCCATGACACTTGGAAGTCTCAGAACAGGCCAATCTTTGACAATGCAGCTTTCCACATGTTGCCTCTGATTTGAGATAAGATCAGCCTTAAATTCTTCCCCTGACAAATTAACTCACTCATTCCTGATTAATCCACCCAACCATTCATTCATTTGACAACTACAATCTACCAAATACTAGGAATATAAATATGCCCTGTAGAAACTCAGTTCATGGAGGGCAGAGAGGCATCACAGCATTCATGTCAGCATTGCAGGACAATGTGTTCCCAGGTTTCCACAGTCTGAGACCATCGAGGAGCACAGAGAAGCATCTGACAGAAAGGCAGATGCGCCAGCAACCAGGCTGAGAACCAGTCCTGTACTCTTTCAAACAGGAGATGACTATGGAGCTTGTTTTTAGGGAGGTAAGGTGACAAGCACAACTCACAGTTTGAATACCAAAGACAATTGCTATGCTTAGGGGAGGATATACCAAAATCAAAGTATTAATATGAAGAAATAAATCACAAACCACTAAAAGGGCAGGACACAACACTGAGAGGCAAAGGATGGAGACAGGAAAGATTTTTGTATTTGTGAACAGAGAGCTCAGCCTGAAGTTTATATTAATTAGAGTAAGACTAGCTGTTGTAACAATAATAGGAACACTCCAAATATACAACGGCTCAAAATTGTCTCCTCTCACTCATATAAAAACCCAAAACGAATACTACATGTGGTTCTTTTCTATGAGGCTATTCTGAGTCCCCAGCCACTGCCATCTTCCAGCCTGATTTTTAACATGTCGTTTCCATGGTCACCATGCTTTTCTGCATTGAGGTTTTCTTTTCAGGGAGATTAGCAAGCCTGTCAGTGATGCTTGTGGTTTTTGCTTACCATCATTTGGCACAACTAACTTCAATGGAGACTGGGAAATAAGGGCTGGCCCAGGAAGACAAGGCGTGTCTAGAAGACTAAGTATGTGCAAGAGACCAGGCATGTCAGGAGGAGCAGATGCAAGCAGGAGAGCAGGTGTGTGCAAAAGACCAGGCATGCGCAGGAGACCAGGCTTGCCCAGAAGAAGGAGGAAGTGTTGTCTTGATGACCATCTACCTAGGCTCTTTCACATAGACAAAGGATTAAAACAATGTGTCTCATTCATAGGACATGTGAAGAATAGAAAGAAGAATGTTCTTGGCAGAGAAAATCATATGCCAAAGAGCTGAAATATAAACAAGGTGACTGAAACATGGGAGGCAGGAAATGTAAGAGAATGGTGAAGAAATCTGGAGGGGATGACAGGGGTTTGTGGTTTTACAATGTTTTGTTGCTGTGCAAAATGTACCTAACATCAAATTTACGTTTTTCGTTGTTGTTTGGTACTGAGGGTTGAACTCAGGCCTTCACACTGAACTACGTCGTCCACACTTTGTTTAGTTTTTGAGACAGGGTCCAGCTCAGTTACCTCTAACTTTAAATCCTGCCTCAGCCTCCCAAATAACTCCATTTTAAGTGTGCAGCTTGGTTTCTTTAAATACATTCACAGCCCTGAATAGCCAAGACCACTGTCCATCCCTGGACCTTGAACCTTGGCACTCCTTCCACGGGTACTCCTGCGCCTCACTCCTCGCAGTGAGCTCTGTCTTCCTGTGTCTGCTCTGGGAATCTCGGAAGGGGACTCATAAGATACTCATTCTCTCCAGACTTGCTCATTTTACTTGGCATAAAGTTCTCAAAGTCCATCCGTGCTGTAGCCTAAGTTTCATATAGACAAAGGATTAAAACAATGTGTCTCATTCATAGGACATGTGAAGAATAGAAGGAAGAATGTTCTTGGCAGAGAAAATCATATGCCAAAGAGCTGAAATATAAACAAGGTGACTGAAACATGGGAGGCAGGAAATGTAAGAGAATGGTGAAATCTGGAGGGGATGAGAGGAGTTTGTTGTTTTACAATGTTTTGTTGCTGTGCAAAATGTACCTAACATCAAATTTACGTTTTTTGTTATTGTTTGGTACTGTGAAATTCCCTTTCGGTCTCCTCCTCAAGCCTTCTGTTCATTCACCCACTCCCGGTGCGTTCACCTCTCAGGGCTGCGGAGAAGACTGCTAGGCCATCGTCGGTGTCCGCACCCGTTTGAGGCCCCATGTCCGGCGCTTTGGAGCACACATCAGAAACGGAATCGCTGTGTCCCCAACTGGTTCTCTTCTGAGAACCCACCGGAGTTTTCCGTCGTGGCGGTTGCGGCCCGGATCTAAGCGTCCCGAAGCCCCATGGGTGGAAGATGGCAGGAGTGTGGGGCACCGGGCTCTCCAGTGGATCCGGTCCAGCCACTGACAGCGCTGGGAGGCGGGGCCTGGCTGGGGCGGGGCCACAGGGGCATGGCCAGGGGTGTGTCTCTCAGGCTCCTCTCTTCTTTCCCCAGCTTCCCCTCTGCATTTCTGTTTATTTTAAGTGCAATCGTGAGGCCTCTGGCTCGAGCAACAAAGTGACCCAGGCCAGTTTGCCTTTTAGAGAAATGATTCCTCTTTTTGAAAATTGTGTAATTTTCTCCAGAAACACCTGTTCCTGGTCCAGCCGGGATGCTGATGACGTCATCAACCCCAAGAGGCTTTGTTCACAGTGCAAAAACCCACAGTGACGTTTAGGGCAGAGGCCTGAGCTGGCTGCCTCCTGCCTTTCCGTGTGGCTCCGGTCGCATCCGTGTTTCCCCTGCAGTAGAGTTGCATTGGCCAGGGCTGGGATTGAAGGCAGCTCTGAGCAGGTGAAGGGTGATTCGGTCTTCGAGGCTGTTCTGCAATTCTTACAGGGCCTAATGGGTCGGACCAGTGAGTGCTGGGGGTGATATCTGTGGCTGTGAGTATGGCACCTGTCCCTTGGGAAGCTAGTGACATTGCTAATTCACTTAAAACCAGCCTGACAGGAGCACCTGGACTGGAGTAGGTGATCAGTGACAGGGAAGCAATAGGATGTGCCCTCTATTGGGACTCAGCTCCTTGCACCCCTAATGTTTTTAATTCACAGCCTGATATACTAAAGTCAAAACTCAGTATGCAACTCACCACAGCCTTTTACAGTTGTGCCTGTTCTCTACCCTTCATTTTCCTCCCACACATTCTTATTTATCCAAGAGGTCATGTTCTCCATCTTCAGGGGATCAGGTTCTCCTGGAGACTCTGTCAAAATTGAGTGCTGAGCTGACCCCTCCAAGTTTCTGATCTGACTAGGGTCTCAGGAGTTCAAATTTCCGATATGTTTCAGATGGTATTGCCACTGGGCCGATGCTCTGAGAACCACTGCATGCAGATAACAAAGCTGGGCTTCGGGGTTCTGGCAGCAAGTTAACGTAGAGTCTTCGTACGGCAGCGGCTGTGGCTATTGTCTATCATGTCCTTGCGGTAGGCTGCTCAGCTTGTTTCCTCTGGAAACATTTCTTGGTAGCACTGTGTGTGTGCATGTGTGTGCATTCATGTGTTCGTGTGTGTTCACGTGTGTGTATGGCATGAGCACAGACTGCTGTCCTCAGCAGAAGCAGCAGATGAAAAGTACATTTCTGTTTATTGCATGAGATCAAAAGGAAAAAATGATATTGATATTGTTGCTGTGACTCCATAGTGCATGGGAATTAATTAACACCCACTGAAACCTTTCACTTTTAGTTCATTAGAAAATGTTAATCGAATATCTACTGCCAGCCAGCTCTGTTGCAAGTGGCAAACCAAATGGAGGAAACCTCTGATTCAGTGCAACCTTTGTTCTGGTGGTGATGATGAGAAACATACAGATGGAAGCATGGATATGCTGTGTGTCCAGTGGCAATGAGCACTGTGGGAGGAAATGCGTGTGTGTGTGTGTGTGTGTGTGTGTGTGCCACGCATGAGCACAGTGGCCAGGAAGGCATTCGTTGAGGTGGCACAGAAGCCAGAGCAGCGTGATGTGGGGACCTAGAGGAAGGGGACTGCGGGCAGAAGGGAGAACAAGGATAAGAGCCCTAGGGTGACAGCAGCCTTGGTATCGTCAGGTGGTGCGGCTGGCGTGGGTCATGGAAATGAGGAGAGGGCACGAGGCGAGTCCAGGCAGGAAGCCAGAGCTCCCATCAGACCCCAAGCCATTAGAAAAATCCCATGAGCACCACCAGGGTTTGAACAAAGGAGGGTGCAGTCAGGTTTTCACACCCCAAGGAACACCCTTGGGTGCTGGGCGGAGGACTCCCATCTCTGTGGGGAGGCACTGGTGGGAGCAGAGAGATAGCTAGGACAGTTAACACGCAATTCTGTGAAAAGCTATTAATGCACATTAACTTACTGAGTTCCAGCAGTGGCCCAGAATAAAGAGAGGAGTGACCCCTCTGACCATGCCACAGAAAGCCCTGACTCATCCCTGTCACCTTCCCTCCTCTCCTCTCCTCTCATGTGTCCTTGAACCCACAGCCGCCCGGCTTCAGTCCAGACTTGGTGTACACAGGTATCCGCACTGGGGATGGATGGTGTGTATGGCACAGATGTGTACCTGAAAATGACCTCCCCATGGCCTTGACATCACATGCAGACTCAGGATAGCAAGCATGGCCACAGTGGCAAAGAAATGATGTCCCTTGCTGCTGGCTCTGCCTGAACTGCTGTCCTGGCCAGGTGCTTGAGTCACACTTGGCTGACACTGTCTGTGGGTCCAGGTCCACCTGCAGGCAATCGAGGCAGTCCTGTGACCCCCTGCAGCACAGGTGCCCATCTGGGGGCTGTGCCGACATGCAGCAGAGCCTGTGGGTTACCTGAGCCCCTGTGAGGCCAGTGCAGAGAGAAGGCAGGTAGGCGACCTCAAGGACAGCTCTACCCATCCGTCACTGGCCCGACGGACCCCAAGGTAGAGTGTTCCTTCCCATCATGGGTGATGCTGGTCTTTCTCAGTCAGCATGAGGCAGACTGGCAGGGGCTGTATGCGTGGGTTTCTAACCAGCCACTCCCGAGGCCAGGTGAGTGGGGTTCTGGACCTCTCATCCTGGTATTCACTTGCCCCATGTGTTGGGAGCCGTTGAAGCTGGAAATTGACTTAGGGCATGATCTGGACATGATCATTCCAAGAACAAAGACAGCCTAAGGCAAGTGAAGATGCTACTTCAGCCTAGAGAACACCTAGCCCCAAGACAATCTGAGCAGTGGGTTGCTAGGACAACAGGGTGTCATGTGACATTAGGTTTCTAAAAGGTATAAATAAATGCCCCTGCAGTGAGGGGCCAGTTCCTTTCCTCCCTTCAGGAGGATAAGGGCTCCACCTGACTCCAGCTTTGTCTCTCTCTTTATTTTTCTCATCCTCTCACGGTCCTTCACCCCAAGAACCTCAGGAGCCACATGGGTTGCGGCACCCATGGATGCGTGGGCTCGGGCTCCACAGCACACCCGGCACTGGGTTAGATATGGAACTTGTAGAGGGGATCAAAGCAGGCTGGAATCTTTGCCCTTGTGGGGCTTCTATCTTAGTATGCACTGAAAGCACATGAGGAGGTGCCATGTAGGTAAAATAAGCAGGATTGTGCCTGTGAGATGTGCCATGAGGAAAGGCCAAGGCCAGTAAGGGATGCAATGGAAGGGGACCAGTGGTGATCTCAGAAGCCAATGGCCAGGAGGGGCTGAGGGAGAAGCTCTGGGTCTGGGCTGGGTGGTGCCTCAGGCAGGGAACAGGGCCAGCACAGACCATGGAGGTGGGATCGACTCTGAGGGTGGTGGAGGAGCAGCCAGGAGCCCCATGTGGAGGGGGCTGGGAGCTGGGGTGAGAAGGAGGCCAGACCACCCTCTGCTTGAGTTGGGGATCATGGCTGGCCTTTGAGGAAGTGGCCGCAGGTCAGACTCCAGCGGGAAAACCCCACTGAGAGCACCATAGTTAGGATAGAAAAGAGAACACTAGGTGAGTTCAGGTGGGTGCTGTGGCCAAGATCCAGGGGGTAGAGAACACGGAGCCTGAAAAGAGAGAAAGCACGGAGGAGGACCCAGGGACCCAGAAGCCGACGCTGCCTTCCTCATAGCTTTCTGTTCCTCTCTGTCCTGAATCTCTCTGTGTCGTGAAGGGGCACACCTGGCTCTAGATTCACCCCAGAGCCCCATGGAATGGTCACCATCTCGCCCTGCTGCACCAGGTCCTGCAGCATGGGCCACCTGCATGGCTTGGCCTGGCCTCTTGCAGAAGCTCCTGGGGGGCATTAGTGCTCTCGCCTCTCTCTAGTCCTTATCAGCTCTGGATTCTGTGTGACCTTGACAGGACCCTGCAGACCAGGATTGCAGCCTTGGCTGATGAAAGATGTTCGAGCTGCTAGACAGGTGTCTGTTTGCAAAAGGCAGACCTGAGTACAGAAGGACCCTGGGCTGTGGTCCACGGTCAGGCTCCAGCACATTTGCTGAGGTCCAGAGAGATGGCACCCACTGTCCCCTCCCCGACTCACCCTCAGGAGCGACAGATGGCCCTGTGGTCCACTCAGTGGTAGAGTTTCTAAAGTGACCCTAGTGACTGCTTCCAGGAAATTGTCTCCAATGTGAGGAATTTGTCATTTTGTCTCTAACTCCATTAAAATCTTTGTAGTGGTACAAACCCCAGGCAGAAATGGCCTTTTCGTAAATGCCAGGAAAATCACTGGGTTGAGATGCTCGGAGTTTGTAGAAAGAACAAAGCCAGAGTGATTTCCCACACCTGGAGCCCACCTAATCCACCGCAGCGTGACAGAACGCTCAGTGGCAACGAGATAATTTGCCCTGTCTTCATGGTCTATTTCCTTAGAAAAGATGATTTTAAAAATGCTTGGAGGATAACCTTTTTTTCAGATTTGGTTTTATTTTTTTTCTCTGAAGTTTAGCAATGCCATGCCACAATAGCTCCCGAAGTGACAAATGCATTTACCCTTTGACACAGAAAGCCCATTTTGGAATTTATTTTAGATTTATTTCCCTGTATATGAAGTGACATCTGCAGCATTGTTTGTAACGACAAAGAGAGAATTCATTAAAAGGGCAATGCCACATCTACACAGTTGGATTCTGTGCCACCATAGGGTGAATTCAGGGTGTTCTCTTTTTACTTACATAATAAGGCTGTTAGGATGTGTTGTTCAGTGGGGAAAAACCAAGAAGCAGAAGGGTGTTGACCTTTGCATAAAAAATGGAGGAAATAGACATATATTCATATCTGGTTGCATATGCATGAACCCTATGAAATAGGAGAGAAACCAATTAAAATTTTTCCTTGGGGGTGCAGATCAATGGAGTAGATGACATGGATATAAGATACCTTAGTACATTTCTTTATTACAGTTTTGATATTAGGGACATATAAATGATTTTGTTCATTTTTTTTTTCAAAAAGGGAAGATACATTCGACCATGTCTAGACCCTAGTAGCTCATAACTTTCCTTCTGATAGTGGTGCAGGAAACTGAAGAAAAGCTTTGGTGACCGTGGAGTTTTGGGATGCCTCCCTGTATTAGGGAGAGGCTCCAGAGGAAGAGATGAAGAAGCCCCAGAGCCTGGCTTCAAGATCCTTCACACCCAGCAGAGACAGGAGTGTAAAGAGCTGGCAACAGCACACTGTCCAGATGCCATGAGGGAGGGAAGGACGAGGACAGTAGGGCTCAGAGCAGAGGAAGCCAGTCGGGGCCAGGTGAGGCCGGGCCTTGGATAGGGTTTTCAGAGCAATCCACGGGACAGTAAGGCTCAAAAGGGACAGTGAAGTGAAGAAGCTGGGGAGAGAAAGGTTCTGCAGAGGCTCAGTTGGGCAGAGAGAAGTGGCCCGGAGTGCAGGGAAATGTCCCCATGTCGGCAGGATGGAAGCGGTAAGTGTTGTTGGCATGGAGGGCGGGTTCTGATGTGGGGTTTGTGGGCTGTCAGAGATAAAAGAGAATGATCAGGCCCTGAAGACCCTTAGTCACTTGCAGCTTTTCACCATGCTACCAATATCTCTTCTGTCTTTTTCTAATTTAATCATTTCACTCAACCTATAACTTTGTAGAGTAAACACGATGAATTCCAGCCTTGTTTGCAAGTTAGTATGTCCATGTGACTAAGTCCTGGCCAATTTATTATAGTAATAATATTTTATTTATATTTCTAGTACTAGTGTTTTGAGGAAACTGTACTGATTTCCACAGTGGTTGTGCTAATTTACACTCCCACCAATAGTTGAAAAAGTTTCCTTTCTCTGCAGCTTTGCCAACATTTGTTATTTGATTTTTGGCAACAGCCATTCTTTCTGAGCTAAGATGGGAACTCAGTATTGTTTTAACTTGCATTTTTCTAGTGGCCAACAATAATAAAGTAGTTTAAAAAGAAAAATAATTAGAAAAAGCTTATAAGAATAAGTATGTAAAGAAAATACTTTTGTACAACTGTACAGTGTGGATTTAAACTGAGTGCTATTAAAATGAGGCAAATTACTTTTTAATTAAGTTTATTAAGTAAAAATACAATAGGTAAGATTAATTCATGGTTGAAGAAGAATCTTGTGGAAACCTTGTGTAGTGCGTCAGGTGCAGTCCAGTCCGGGATTTGCATTCTCACCCTGCTCGCTCCGCAGTCACCCCGGCAGCTCCTGTCCGCAGCTCCTGCACACCAGGGGCCACACAAGTCCAACGGTTCAGTGTTCACACCACGCCCTCCCTGTTCCTTCCTGTGCTTAAGCGTATTGAGATTCATGAACCCTTACTAATGTCTCACTGTTGCATACAGCATTCAGTACGGGCACAGCGCAGGTCTGCAGCAGGAGCAATCAGCTGTACCTTACAGAACGTAGGCTGTGACATCCAGGTTTGTGCAAATCATACTATTCTGTTCCTACAGTGACAACATCACCTATCAACTCACTTCCCAGGAAGGGTCCTCGTGTCCAAGTGCCATCTGAATACATCCCTCACTTCCCTTTTAACAGCTGTGGAGCTAGAAACTTTGAGTTCAACCTTAAATATTTTTGGTCTGGGAAGTGTCTTGGAATGAATGTTTCATTATTTTTCCTGTTTGGTACATGTTGTTTGAGTCCCTGAAAAGGCATCTCCTTTAAGCTTGACATCATGTGTTTAAATTGGGACAGTTGTACAAATGGCTAAAAATGTGGGCCAGGACACCGAGTTGTCATGATTTAAATCCTGCCTCTGTCACTTCCCACTCATGTGACTTCAAGTAAGTCACATGTTTTCAGTAAGTGCCAACTTCTCCATCTTTAAAACTTCCCCTATTTTCCTTTTGATCCTTGTCAGGAGCATTAACAGATCTGATGCATGAAGAGCAATTAACACAGTGCAGGGTGCCCAATAAATATTGACTGCTAATCAATTTTGGTCTGCATGCATCTCTCATATTGAGAATCTTCGACCACATTTCAGACATATTCCCATCGACATACAGAAGTTCCCTGCCAAGTGCCACATCAGTAAATCATATTTGCCCTCTCTATTTGTAGGTACAAAGAAGCGAAATTGTATTTCCCATGAAGCATGAACATAAGTAAAGCTAGAATAATACATATGGAAAGGCTTTGTTAGTTGTTCAGAAATTCATAAAGGAAAGACCTTGGCACGATTTCTTTTACCTTGTTTCATCTAAGTGCTAACAGGCAGGCATTGGAGTGTTTATTCTGACTTCTTGGGTTTTTGCTACTGTCCGTCTCTGTCAGACTTCACTGGATGACAGAAGTGTCCCTGGAGGGAAGGAAGCCCTCTCCCCATTGGCTCCCATCTACATCAGATGCCAGGTACCTCCACTCCCCAACAGTAGTGGGCAAAATTGGCATTGGTTCTCTTGGGTAGAAAGGAGTTGAGAGTGAAGTGCTTACCACAGAGTATCTGCCCCCTTCTGTGTAGGTGTGTCTCAGAGCTGACACGCGTGGCTGGAGGGTCCTCTTCTACAAGACACCTGTTGGATTTTGTGTCTATTACCACTGATGGTAGGAAAACTCTGACCTTGAGCTATAGCATGAGACCACCTGGCTTCAAATTTCTGCTTTGCCCTTTCCTGTCTGTAAGTGGGGATGACAACCCTGCCTTCATTTAGGAGCACTGACCACAAGAGAGTATCTAGGGTAGAGGGGCTGCACCTAAGAAGCAAGCCTGGCATAGAGCCCAGTTCCTGTTAAACATGTATGATAGGCACTTGCTGGGAGGAAGAAGTGGGGTCCTTCAAGGACAATTAAATTTCTCTCCTGAGGACTCTAAATACTTAGTGCTCATCTGACTCTTAATTTCAAGCCCATGTCTATCCTTACATGCACAAGTCTTTCTGCCCACCAGACAATAGGTCCCGTAGTTTCTCTCTTCTTAATCTCAGGACTCCCCTGCCAAGCCTAGGATAGCATCTGTGTCTGTTAGCTTTTGCTGTATAACAACCAAGTTCAAAGCTTAATGAGTTGAAATGACTATTTAGCTTATCATTTTGCAGGTTGACAGGGCTGGGCAGTTCCATCTAGGCTGAGTTCCACTGAGCCCAGCTGGGTGCCGGCAGGGAGGACTGGTTTGTCACATGCTCCTCTTGGAAAGCAGGATTCCTCAGAAACATAGTCTCTTACGCTCTGGCAGGCTGGCCCAGGCTTGCAAACTCCAAAAAATCTAAGATGGGACCAGTTCTGGGGTGCCAGCACCTTTAAGTTCCAGATTCTGTTACATTTTTCTCTTATCTTCTTGTCCCAAGAAAGTTGCATGACCAAGCCCAGAGCTAGTGTGTTTGGTGGGGTGGGTTCCTGAAATCATGGGTGGAGGGAAGTATGAGAAAATTAGAGGCCACTGCTGCCTTGCCTACCATAGCACCTTGTCTGAGTCTGTTTGTTTGTTTGTTTTTTGGTTGTTGTTGCAACAAGCAGGATCTTTTACAAAGACAAGACAAGAGGATCTTTAACTCACAGTTCTGCAGGTCTGGGTTTAAGGTGCTGAGGTCTCCCCTGGCTACATACAGCACAGTGTAGTGGAGAAATAGAAAGGGAGATGGTGGTGTAGAGAAGGGACCCAGCACACTGAGGGCCTTGCTTGATAGCAACCTGCTCTTGTGAGAATCCATTCTGTGACACTATAGTGCCGCTTGCCTGAGGGGCATCCCAGAACCTTGGGCTCCACTAGGTCCCCATCCTTCAGTGTGCTGCCAGCTCACAGCCTCTGGGGGAGGCACTCACACCACGTGCCACCCCTGTAACCTCATTGTTGGTTCTGGATTCTCTCCCCGTCAAGTGTCTCCATCCAGCCCCTTTCCAAGCCTGTCACTGTCAGGAGCACCAAGTCTCCCGCTCATCCCGCGAAGTCAGTTCCAGTCAGTCTGCACAGTACCACAGGTGCTGCAGAGCCTGGCGTCATCCTCCAAGGCCATTCAGGTACCACACTGTGTGCAAATCTCCTTCCATCCCCATACCCTTTGAGATGGGTGTCATTAGCTCAAGTTTCACATGAAAGGAGTGAGTTCAGAGAGGTTAAGACCCCTGCCTAGGGTCACAGAAGGGATGAGACTTGAACCCAGGTCTTCCCGGTGTCATGACCTCTCCCCTCTTCTGTGCTAAGCGCAGCACACGCTGCCTCCCAGTAGCCTGATGACTGTCTTGGTTTGCCCACAGTGAGCAGCAGCATCACAGTGAACGTGGCAGGGACACAGACCCTGTGAGTGACAAGCCACCTAGGCCAGCTGGTCCACGATGCCATGGGTGCAGCATTGGCAGAAAGTGACTTTGTTGGGGGTAAGCAAGCTATTTACTGTAGATAACAGCAGGAACTCAGCATGGTGGTGTACGAGTTTGAGTGGAGAGAGATTTGAGGACTCAGTGACAAGCTCTGGAGGTCAATTTGAAAACAGAGGACATCTCCATCCATACCTGAAACAGTAGTAGTCTGAGCTATTGAAACCGAGGGATCCAATAAGCCCAAAGATGGCACCATCTAAACTGAATGTGAGGGTGGGGTACTGGGGCAGTGGTCACTCTTACTTCCATCCAGGGTCACTGCTCTGGGACTGGGCCTGTTCTGTCTGTGGCCTGGCTGTGCGGATGGCCCCTCCTGAAGCCCCTATTCTGAAGGTGGCTGTCAGCCCTGCTGGAAGAGGCTCCTGGTTTTGGAAAGGAATGGAGGACAAAGTGGAGTGATCAGGGAGCTGTCTGACCCCCTTACATCTGAGTGTTCCATTTCCTAGTTTACCTCTGGAATCCGTTGATTCTCAGTTACCCAGATTGCCCAATCTGCAGAAAATTTACTGTTTCTGTCAGCACAGCTGATGGACTGAACTGGGCTTGGTGCTAGGGTTTAAAGATTAAAGAAAGCCCTCCATGCCAATGTGGCAAGCTCAGAGGTCAGAAAGAACCAAGCATAAGAGATTTGGGCAAGGATTATGCTCCAAACATGTCTCCTGCAAGTGTCCAGTGAAGGCTGTTGTCCACACAGGTGGAGGAGAGTTTCAGAAACTGGCAAGTTGGAAAACTACTGGAGAGGTAATGTGTCTCAGGCCTTGATCATGAGGTGCCTTGGGCACAACTAACAGGTGCTTGTTGGGGACATCCAAGGGGAACATGGGGTGCTACTCTCATGCCTGGCACATGAAGGGAGGTTGAGTCCATAGCTAAAGACTTGGGGTCATCAAACATAGTGTTAAAACTCTGCAGGTGGCCACAGAGAAGACCTAGGAAGAAGGGCCAGAGGATCCGGGAGGGCAGGTGAGGGGAGACTGCCTGCCAACCCTGGCTGTTGCCGAGATGCACCCCAACTCCTGGGCTGTGCTTCAGCCTCCGTGGCACAGATGAACACTTGACAGTGTCTTAAGTGGCCACTGAGTGTGGGAAGAAATGCAAATATGTACAAAATATGTGTAGCTACTTCCTTTAAGCATCTCATTTGGAAGTAAATTTGACATTTCTAGAGGCTCCTGGCAACGTCCTCAACTCATGTGAGACATTTGAGTGTGGTATGATCCTAGTTAAGGTCTTTGCAGCTTGACAACCCTAAGATTTAAGAGCATAGAAGCTTTGGGGTGAGGGGTGAGGATCTAAAATGTTACCTGAATGCACTTGTCATGTCCTCAGTTCCATTTGTGAAGGGGCTAGCAATTTCTAGACGTGCATTTCTAGAGCATCCTGCTTTAGCTACATTCTCCTATCTCCACACTGGCACTATGTGATGGAGAAAGAGTGGGGACTGGAAATCTCTAGTGTGCCTTGTGGTTAAGATTTGGGTTCAATTCTTGGCCGTTAACTCCTAGCACAGTGACCCTGTGAAAACTGTTGAATTTCTATCTTAATTTCTCCTCCCAGGAATTGAGTATAATAATAATACTGTATAAAGAGCACTTTGAGTTTCCTGGTAAATGATCCAGGAGCTCTGATCACCCCTCTTGCAGAACTCCAGCTCTGCAGACCCAGTAGAGGGACTGTATCTCAGTCCATTAGGGTGCTGTGACTGAGGACCACAGGTCTGTTTTCATTGCTTGAAGCCGTGGATCCACAAGCCAGCATGGTTGGCTCTGATACACAGCTGTTCTCTTGTATCCTCACATGTGGAAAGACAGCAGAAGTTCTGTGGAGTTCATCTATAAAGGCACACAAATTCTATTTGTGGGGACCTCAGCCTCTTGACCTAATTACCTCCCAAAGGTTCAATGCTGTCCACCCAGGGGTTAGCATTTCAACATAAGAATTTCGGTTTGAGGACCTATGTTCAGCACCAAGAACTGCACCTTATACACACTGGGCTCTCAGTACATACTTGCTGATTGGGACATGGAATGGAGAAATAGAGGCAGAGAGAGGCACACAGCTAGTAAATGGTGAGCTGCATTATGAGGCAGGGTTGTGTGGTGCTGAAGCTAGAACTCTCAGCAACTGTGCATGACAGTCACAGTGGCTGCACCCATGCCATCAGCCTCAGGGGAGATAAGAGGTCAAAACCGTTCTGCACAATAATATTAAGAACATCTTTGCCAGTTTCATTCTCATTTTCCTAGGAGCATATGGTGGAATTTTCCAGAGGCTACATGATGTGTGATAGCTTAGTCAACTAAATGTGGAAGCAAATATGAAAGAAAATCCAGCTGTTTTCTTTTCTGCCAGACTTCCGAGAGTTTTGCTGAAAATGTTAAAGTTAAAGTCTGCCACTCTTCTTGCAGAATTATTTTTGATTGAAAGATATAGTCATTTGGGTAATCTAAAGAGTTTGTTATATGCTAGGTCAATTAATACCATATTTCCTCCCAAAATAAGACCAGGTCTTATATTAATTTTTGCTCCAAAAGATGCAAGAGGGTTTACCTACAGGAAATGCCTTATTTTCTTTATGTACAACAATTTACATTTTATTCATAGACAAAATCTACATTTACTTATGTATAAAATCTATATTCATGTGCAAAAATCTGCATTTATTCAATTATAATCATGTCATCTTCTTCTGGAACATTGTCATAACTCTCCAAATCCTGAATTTTGGCCTGAATTTCTTGCAACACCATTTCTTGCAGAGCCACTATCTCCAGTCTCTCATGTCCAGTAGCAGAGCTCTACTTAAATGAGTACTTTTTGTCATGTAGCCTGTTCATACTGCATTGGAAATACAGCTGTCAGTGATTTTATCTCATGAATTCTTCACCTGAGTCATGGTCTTTTGCAGGCTGAGTGGTATTGTTTGTGTCTGGATGTCCCCCTAGAACTTCACACAGTGAAGTGGTGGGCTTTTCAGAGGCAACTAGATCTAGACTTTGTGATTGAGTCACAGTCCAATGCTGGGATTAAGGGGATGAGTGCTACACAATCACAGCTGTAGTTTTCCCAAACAGTTGTGAGCAGGTACCCTAGGGTGGGTAGCCTGCGTACAACGTGAGGGACTTATAGAAGGCTTGTTCCTTCCTTCCCTTGCTTGCTTTTGCTGTTTTCTGCCACCATGAACAGCACCCCTCTGCCATGTGCAGCCCTGCCTTGGAGCCAGCTGATTATGGACTGAAACCTGTGAGCTAAGTAAACTTTTACCTCTTTAACTTTGGGTGTTGAGTGTTTTGTCTCAGTAATGAGAAAAGTAAGACAGTAGGCTTCACAGAGTTTCCATTATATCAGTGTTAGCTGAAGACTTAGGAGACAAGAGTGGTAACAAAAATGATGACAATTAAGAGTGGTGCTCCACACAAAAGCAGCAAGAAATTGCAAGCACAAAACTCAGAAAATGTTTTTGTTTCACAGGAGTCATTAAGTACGTCCATTACAACACACGGTGGATTGAATTCTGAAGATAAATATTAGACACAATCATGTCCGCTCTTATCAAGCAGGTGTGTTGTTTGTGTGTTGTGTCTGTGCTCTGTCTCATTGTTCTTTTGGCAATACATCTTGAGTTCATCTGTTTACATAGGCATTTACCCCTCATCCAATCCCTGCTTGGGTATTTACAAATACTGAATTATAATTTGTTTTATCACGTATTTTAGGTGTTAATGTCAGTATTATTATTAATGTTTGATCAAGTGTTAACATTATTTTATAATTCAATACATCCATCATGTCATCATGCATTGCCCCAGA
>RJWM01022258.1:0-33943 GCA_004363535.1 Dasyprocta punctata | reverse complement strand
CTGAATCTTCCTGAGCCACCATAAACCTTTCTTTCTTTTAACTTATTTTTGGCATTTGCTACAGCAATGGAAAGCTGATAAACACACTACCTTAGGCTACATCAATAGTACCTTAAGACATAGCAATTTTCCGACATTGTATTCAGAATATCTTACTTGGCCTGTTACCATTACTATCATACACACCATAACCCTAGTCACACCCCACTGCCTTCTTAAAATGAGAAGAGCAACTTATAGATCTGATGAGGGGGAAAGTTGAGAAAACCCCCAGGGATAAAAGTTAACCCACCTTTTTCCTGAAGTTCCTATCTAATGTCACAAGTACAGAGGGTACACAGCAAACCCTAGTTCAGGCCAAGCATCGAGACACAGGGCTCAGGGCAGGAGGAGAGAGGTAGATATGGGATCGTGCTTCTAGACAATGTCAGTTCTAAGTCAGAGGGCGATTTTCAGATCAGGGAGTGAGGGGCCCAGAGCAAATGAGACACCTAGGCCAGGGAGAAGCAATCACACTCCCTTCTTCACTTTCAAAGCCGGAGGCTGCCGCCTGTTCCTCCAAGGTAGCTGGGAGAGCGGACACCTGTCTGACAAGGCCGAGCCAGGGATCCGCCAGGATGGGCCCTTTGGGACCCAGAGCTCTGCCTCACGGGGCCACCCCTCAGAAGACTGTGGTATTTGCCAATTACAAATTATCCCTGCCCAGCCTCCCCTAGCAGCAGGGAGGGGGGAGCTTGTGCAGTGTGCAGCTTGGTCAGGGCGCCCTCCCCGAGGAGCCAGACCCAGGAGCTGTGCTCCAGCACAGAGGAGTTCAGGGAGTCAGAGTATTCAAAACCATATCCCCCACAGCTTCCTTCTGAGCAGTCCTGCCTGCGAAGCCTTTCTCATAGCTAAGCCCTGCCAAAAAGGAACGAAGCAATGAATTTTCTTTTTAACCTTAAAATGAGCTCCTTAAGAGTAAACCTGAGTACTTTAGAAAACTCCCGTTATCCTTCATCTCTAATAAGTACATTTACCTTTGCATCTGCGTGCCTCCTATGTTTCTCCTCTGGATTCTAAGGTTAGGTGGCCTTCATGACTTTTCTTCCTTCCCAACTCTAACTTCCCACTTGGGGCCAAATGACACTCACGTACCCTTTCCACAGGTTATGCAAGATGCTATTTGTACTGTGTGCCCTGCGGAGGCTTCTGACACACTTAGGTGTGTGACAGCCCCTACTGAAATGCTCCACAGAACTACATGAACTGCCTGCCGCACGCAGGTCTGCAGCAGATCCCTCCCCTTGCAGGTAACAGACTCAAAGCAGTAGCTTCCCCCCAGGTTCCCATCGCTTTTGCCCACACCTGCCCCTATCACAGGATCACCTGCTTATTCACCACGTACACCGTGAGCCCCACACATCGCCTCCCCGGCCAGTAGGGCCGCTCTGCACCGGGCTTTACATAACAGAAGTGGCTGCTGTCCGGAGTTATTTGCTGCAGGTGACCTCAAACCCCAGACAAGGTTTCCTTCGTGTCCCCAAATCTCCATAAACTGTCCCAAACTCATTTCTGACTCTCATCCAGAGAATCTAAGTAACAGACAAAGAGCATCACCTGATCATCACCAATTATTTCATTGTGAGAATTCTTACATAATCTCCGTGTCTCTTCAGCTCCATATTTCTTTCTGCAATTCTTCCTTTTATGGGACTACAGATGGTTTCTGACTTATGATGCTTTGACAAACCCTTTATGATGGTGCAAAAGGGATACACATTCAGTAGAACTGTATTTCAAATTCCGAATTTTGATCTTTTCCTTGAACTACTGGTGAATGGTACAGTCTTCTCCAGTGCAGTAGTGGCAACCACAGTTCCCAGTCAGCCACGTGATCATGACGGGGAAACAACTAGCTGCTGGCACAGGCTGTGGATCTAACTGGGGTGTCCAGCAGGTCAGGGGCAGGAAGTGCATTTTCAACTTCCGGTATTTTCAATTTAGGATACATTTATCAGGATATCACCTCGCCATAAGGCAAGGACCATCTGTATTTGAAAATGAATTAATACAACCATAATTTTTTTTTTGCCTTTACTGGTAAATATATCCATTTTTCTGCCTTGCCTGATTGTATTACTTCAATCTTTTACCATGGCTTAGATGAACTCCTTCTGAGCTATGACTTACTTTACGACTCTGCCAAGGCTGAAGTAAGAACAGCTGAGGAGGAAGGGCTTCCTCTCAGTGCCCTCTAGGTGGCCAGGGCCCGCCACGCTGCCACACCTGAGTTGTCCCATGTCAGTTTTCTCTCCAGTGATCACGTCGTGCAGGTGCCTCCCAAGACCCTGCGCCTTGAAAGCGGGAGCCTGTATTACCAAGTGACCCCATTCGTAAGGGACAGAAGTTTGCACAATGATCCCACCTAATTTAAGAAATGTTCACACTTACAAATATCCCTTAGCCAAGACAACCAGACACTTCTGCCTCCAATGAAGCCCAGACTTAGTGGAAAATGATACGAACTAAATTTTACCTCCTGCCTTCAGTTCAGTAGAAACTGAATCTCTATTTTACCAAATTTCTGAGCGCGGTTCTAGTCTCCCCCATTAACCCTGATTGTGAAGCTTACAAAGGTTCAGCAAATGCTTCCTCACCACACGGTGCACCCACAGGCTAGCTGGGGGGTGTCAGCTCTACTGTATTGAGTCCGCTTCCTTCATCAGGGAGTCCATTGATTCTTTTTTCTTTTCCAAGCAGAAAGAAAAAGAGAAAAGTTCTACAGTTGAATCCCAAACAAGTTCATAAATGACAACAGCCAAGCAGACCCAAGATACAAACAGTGTCCCAGAGAGAAACAAAAGCAAAGACATAGCAACCCTTCTAAAATTAGAAGGAAAATAATATGCTCAGTATTACTCAGCTGTTACTTCTATTTTAGAATGTCTTTAACATAATTTTGTTACAGACATATTAGTGTTCAAGGAAAGTTGCTGAATGAATAAGTGGGTGAGGAATAAAAATGGAAAAAAAATAAGAAGGATGTGAAGAAGAGAAAAGATCTGGGAGGTTAAATTAGATTAGCTTGATCTGCAATCCTAGCAGTCACTGGTTAAAAATCCAACCCAGTCTCACTCACACTTAGACTTCTTGTGGCTGAGAAAATGTTGATTCAAAGCAACACTGTTCTGATTATTCATTCAAATGTTAGAAATCACCAAGGCACCAAATATGTCATTTATAACCAGACCCCGAAGATAACTGAATGTATTATAAAATCTAGAAGAAATAGTCGCAGTAGGTCCTAACCTTCCACATTTTGTCATGTTTTATATTTCATTACATAACCATAATGCTCTTAATAATTTTTGGCATCAAACTGATATAAGTAAAGAAGAAATGACTGCCAATATTTACATTTAGATGTTCCTTTAGCTTTTGCAATTTTGACAAGGAAAGTATTTCTTTCTTTAGAGTCTCTACTGTATATCCAGGGACACTTCTCAGACCACAGTAACACACTGGAACACTGAATTGCATATTTCTACCCCAAAAATTTTGGAATGGAAAAAAACCAGAGAATTAAAATAAGTTTAATTCTCTTTTAAACTATGTAAGGCAAATAAAGCCAGGGTGGGGGAAGACCTGTGTTGCTTGAAGTTTTGCTCTCCTTAGATGGAAGGCAGCTTTCAAGAAAATAATACTCCATATAAATACTCTTGAAAAAGCCAGTTTCGACTTCAGTAGGCACAGATTGACACCTTTTTCAATAATTTTTTTAAAATGGAGGTTTCTGCTATTTAATGTCATATAAGGTAAGGATTTAACAGCTTCCACTGAAGACTTATCAAGCGTCACCCGATTATGTTCCTACTGGCAGTTTTTAAAAAGCATTTCTGGATGGGTTCATAATCTTTTTACTTCATTTGGGCGATTGTTTTATGAGAAAACCAAGTGACTGGCAGTTCAAAAGCCACCAATAATATCATTTATAATTCTTTCACTCCCCCCCCCCCCACATATACAACACACACACACACACACACATATGCACACACCAAACTAATTTATAAAACTGGTGTTCTGGAAGATGACTAAGGAATTAGAAAATTCTGTAACAGTCCTTAAGAGACTGCAACACAGATTTCTAAGCGTTTGCCAATATCTGCTCTGTCAGGCTACCTTTGGATGCTGGCTGGGAATACGGCTGCCCAGAACAAGGTTTGCAAGTGTCAGCCTCCCTTGCAGCTCAGGGTGACACGCACCTGTTTTAGACAGCAGGATGGATGGACATGTGATGGTGCAGTTTCTAGGATATGTTCTGAAGGGAAGGGCATGTTTCTTCTCACCCTCCCTCCATCCTCCAGCTGGACTGGCCTCTGAGCAAGAGAACCACATAGTACAGAGGCCAGAGTGACACCTGGAGAGATCACAGGTGATGGTGGAAACTTCACATAAGCACATGAGCTGAACTTCCATGTAAAAGAGAAACAAACTAACAGTACTATTTCAGGAGCTCTATTACATGCAGGGAAAACTATAACTAGTGCACAAAGATATCACAGATATGGAAATGGTTAGACTAAAACCCAGACCTACTAATCTCACAAAATCTGATATTCCTTCAATTTAGGCAGATAGTCTTACCAAAGAGTTGATAAAGTTTTAAAAGTATTGTTGCTGTATTTTAAAAAAAAATTAATATCTCAATATTTTGCTATAGCTGTGGTCCAATTAGACTTCATTTTTTTCCTGCTTATTATTATAGTTTGTATTTTGAATGTTTCCCAAAGGTCCACGTGTGCTGGGAGTTTGGCTCAGTGGCTTAAGCGCCTGCCCTGGCAGGCACGAGGTTGTGAGTTCAATCCCCGGTACCACAAAACAAAAAACAAAACAAAACAAAAAAGTCTATCAAAGGTCCACATGTTGAAGGCTTGGCCACCAGACTGTGGTGCTATTGGGAGGTAGTGGAACATCTAAGAGGTGGGGCTTGTGGGGGAGCATCTTTGGGTCACTGAAGTGTGCCCTTGAAGGACATATTGAAACCCTGGTTCATCCTTGTCTGTTTCCTGGCTGCCATGAGGTGAACTGGCATCCTGTGCCTCCCACCATGATATACTGTGCCATAAAAGGCACAAAGCAATGAGGATGAGCATCCATGGACTGATGTCCCCAAAACTGTAAGCCTAAGTATTTCTACCATTTAGGTTATCTCAGTTGTTTTGTTCCAGTAACAAAAAGCTAACAATATTTACATTTTTGTTAATTAAAGAGAAAATTATTTTCAGATGCAAAGCACCTTTTTAACAGGATCTTTCTCTTCTCTATTTTCTTCATGAGTCATACTGCGTATGTGTGTGTGTAAGTGTGTGTGTGTACACATTTGTGTTCAGGGAGCACAAAAATGGTGTGTAGGATGCAAGAGGCAATATAGTGGAGACTCAGGCATCCAGTAGATTTCAACCATGCAGTGCAACTGGGCAAAATAACCATTCCCCTATTTAGATATTTAAATAAACTGTTGGCTTCTGTACACTTGTTTTCTGGTGATGAGGAAGAGGTTTTCATCTTTCTCTCACATTGTTGCCACAGAAATTAATTGGTATAGTACATTGAAACTATACAACATTGTATTTGATATATAAGAAGTACTCAATAAATTTCTCTGCTTTCTTTCAGGTCTTCCTGTATTTATTCATTAAAATTATACTATGTATCAGACCCTGTACTACTATTGGAAACCAAAGTAAATAATTCAGAAGGCGAGAACTGCCCTCACTGAGTTCGTGGGAGACAGTAAGGGAATACATTAGAAACAGAGGGCAAGTAGTTTACATGAAGTCTGATTTAAATTTTAAAATTTCTTTTTATGAAGCAGTACATGCTGACTTTAGGAAATATAGGTAAGCAAGTAAAGAATAAAAATATTCCTAATCCTATCAAAAAAAGCCACTGTTAATATTTGGAAGCATATCTTTCCTATCTTTCATTTTATCTTGATGATATATAGTCATATTATAAATGTAAAGGCTATAGAAAACATGTAAATATAGTATAAATATTTTTAAGCTTTATTTCTTACTTGAATTGCATGAAAAAAATTTGTATGTCAGTAACATTGCAATTGCTATATGATATTTCCTTGCCTGGATGAACCAGATTCCATTCAACAATTATTATTTTGGGATATTTAAGTGTTGTTTCCTGTTCTCTTTTCTTTCTATTAAGATTAACACTCATCTAAAGGTGTCTTCTTAGAAAAGTTTTTTCTGCTATTTCTAATTAAAATAATTTTCTCTCTCAAAAAAAGCTCACCACATTTCCTGCTTCTTTCCTTCATTCACTTAAAGTTTTAAAATTATACCATAAATGGATGGGTTTAATACTTATTCTCCCACCAGAAATGAAGTCCAACACAACCGCCAACTTTGGCTTCTCCATTAGAGTATCTCTAAGGCCAGGAATATAGCTTAGCATACAGCCCGGCCACACAAATACTCACTGAATGAATGAACCAGAGTGAATCTTGCAATAAACATTTTCAAACAAAGTTTTATGCATAGACAACAACCTCCTAAAACAAATGCATTAAAGAAAAACATTCCAAGTAAAAGAGTATTAACAGTGTTAACTTTTTTGATGTAAAGTGTTAAAGTACTCCATAAAGGATTTTATAATATACTTTCTCTAAAAAGAGAAAGAGCTCATTTCTCTGCATCATCAATAATATTTTATAGTATTATTCTTAAAACACTAAACGTTCTGTTATTCTTTAATTGTCAACTCTTTGGTTATTACAAATAAGTCATTTCCATTTCCATGTGTTAGCATTCATTAATATCTGAGAAAAAAATATTAAAATTTGAACACAGTCTTTTTTCCTCAGGTTTCAATATGTAGCAAGTAGGTACCATGGAAAAACAAAACTGAGCAGAAAGAATTATTGCAGCAAAATCACGTAAGTAGATGTAGTGTTACAAATAATTAGTAAGTAAAATCTAATAATAGTTATGCTAACAGTGTATCTGGGCCTTGATTAGCTATGTCTTTATATTTATCTATATCTATTTATACACTGCATTTATATCTCTGTATCTGTGGCCCTCGCTTTCTGTCAGTTTCTCCCTTCTTTTCTTCTGAGACAGTCTCTTTACTTTACACTATATTTTATTTTGTTTGCTTGTCTTTTGTTCATTTGTTTATCTTTGTATAATTGTGACTGGTAATAAGATGGATTATACTGGGGATGAACCATGAAGACTCAGAACCTTTTTAAAGGAAATGTTCCAGTGACCTGTAGCTGTGAAACAAGTCATCCTAAAACTCACTAAAATAAAGCAAGAACCACTTGGTAATGTGGACGGATTCCGCAGATCAGGCAACTGGGCAGGGCAATGTAGGGAAGTCTTATCTTTGGTTAAGTTTGTTCAGAGCCTGCACTTGGGAAGACTCAAAAGGCTGAGAGTAACTTGAATGGCTAAACACAGAAATAGGGAACATTCAGAAGTCTTTCATAACCTGCCTAGAACGTTGGCTGGACTCATCAAACCCTGGGCCCAGCTGAAACAGTTGTGTGGAGTTTTCTACATGACCTCTTTACGTAGCTTGGGCTTCCTCACAGCATGGTGACTGACAGCAAGGCAGTCATGTCTCTTATAGTGTGACTCAGAGCTCCAACATTAAAGCTGCTTGGTCTTTGATGACCCAGCCTTGCACAACACATAGCATAACTTTTGCCATATTGCATTCACAGTCTACAGCTTGGCAGACTACGGAAAAGTGACTGAAACAATGGGAATACAACAAAGTGCTGAACTATGACAACTGGCTCAAATGCAACAGGAAATCGTAACAGCAAGGAGTGGTGATGTCTGGGGCAGTCTGAGGCCTTGCCACTGTAGCATGGCTTAGACAGTATGGTTGGGATTTGGGATCTAGTTCCTGTAGTGAGCTGGTCAGGGGCGGAGGAAGAGAGGCATGAGAGAGGGTATGAGGCCCTGGAGCAGGGAAAACTGGACAGGTTAGACTGGGATGTTGTCAGTCATAAGGCAAGACAGAGAATCAACTATGAGGAGAAAGTATAGTCCACTAGCCAGACTCTGTTAAAGACAGGGCTATTAAAAGTTTTTATCAGGAAGCAGTGTTTAGAATGACTAAATGTCAGGCTTTGCAGAACAAAACGGAGTGAAGACTGGAGGTTAGGGACAGCCACCAGGAGCCAAACCCACATACCACATATAGCAGTATTACTTATTAATTTTCAAAAGGCATTTCATTTTTTTTAAACTTATGTACAGTCATCCCTTAGTATCCACAGAGTATTCACTCCAGGATGCCCTCCAAAACTCACAGATGCTCAGGTCCCTTATATGGAATGGCACAGTATTTGCATATAATCTATGTATATTCTCCTCTATATTCACCTCTAGACTACCAATGATACCACACAATATACAAGCTATGAAAGTAACTATTACACTATATTTTTTAGAGGACAGTGACAAGGAAGAAAATCTGTGTATTGAGAACAGATGCAATTTTTAAAATAATTTTTTTTGATTCAAGGTTGGGTGAATTCATGGATATAGAATTCAGATATGGAGAACTGAGTGAACATTTATATGAAAAAGAAAAAGAACCTCTGTATCAGTACTATACATGAAGGTTGGTATACCTCTCTCTCCCCTTCTCCCCCAATCCAATCCTTCTCCAGGGGATGGATTCCTTCTATAATGGTAGACAGTTAAAGACTCACTAGCACTGAACTGAGCTTTCCTCTTCACCACACAGACAGGATCAGAAAATAAATAAAAAAGAAACTGCTTGTTCATTAGGGGAATCAAAATTACACCATGTTACATCTGTACCTCTTAAATTCTCTCACTCTCCACACGCATTTTAAGAAATCTCAGACCATCAAACAAAAGAGAGCAAAGCAGCTGAATTGGATTATACATGACTACACCACATACATCTCTGTACCACAGCAGAAATATACTAATTATTATTACTATCATTAAAAACCTTGCTAACTTTCACAAGATCTTCACTTCATTCCTCTGAAATTAAGAAATATTAACTTTAAAGACACCATGCAAAGGAAGGTCTGAAGAGAAGCAGAAGTAAGCCTGAGACTCAGTTCAGATGTTAACCTCATCTTTGTCCTGATTGCAGCCAACAACAGCAGACCGCTCCTCAGTCTATGTCTTCCTAAACCTGAGCCGGACACCTGGCTCTCTGTTGGACGTCTCTGTCTTGATGTTTCACAATAGCCTCATACTTAACACGTTCAAAACGTAACTCAACGTCTTTCCTTCAAACTCTGTGCTTCCTCTAGGTTGATGACGTTGGTGATCCCATTCGGGAAGCAGCAGAGGAATCTGAGTGACTCAGGTCTAATCTTCTTGATTACGTCCCATATCCGATAGAACCAGGCACACATAGCCTTGTTTAAAGAATTCATGTAACAAGTATGTTTAATAGACTATGAGAAATGCAGAATAGTACCAGAATAGAATTACAGTTAAATAACTATTCTAATTAATAGTTATAAATTGCTAATTTTCAAATAGAGTACAACAAAAACACAAAAACTTCTTAAATATAAGGCAATCTTTCTTGTACTTTTTATTATTTAAAAAAAAGTCTCAGGGAAATTATAATCAAATCATAAATAAAGGAATGTTTCTGGGTATTTGTGCAAGAACATATGCGACACATGCCTGTGTGCAGACTGACTTCTAGAGACCAATTTAAGGTGGAGAAAAGACAATAAAGATGCAGAACCAAGAGCTACGGTGCAGGTCTGATAATCTTCCTAAGAACCACCCCACGCCACTCCCCGCGCTGTCCTTATCAGGAGGCTCCCAGCTCTGGTGAATGGGAAGCGGCCCTGTGCTTCAGAACACCTCGCCAGCACCCGCTTTAGGAACCGCCCGCGGGACTCTGGCTGTGACACATGCACTAAATTCAGTGGGAAAGAGCTTTAGAAAAACATTTCACTGCTCTTAAAAAGGGAAATAAGGTGAAGCACACTCTCCCAGCACCTGAATTTTTTAACATGTGCCTAGGACTGACGATGACTTTTTGTCTCCTGAGACAGAAATTAGAAGCTGAGGGTGCAGGGCAGAAATACAGAAAGGAGCCAGGGACCGGGCCACACCGTGGAGCTTCGGAATTTAACAACCCAACAGATTTTTTTATGTGAGCTCACAACTTTTCTTACTATTTAAAACATTGTAACTTGAGTATTCACTTAGTTAAGCCTCAGTGTATCAGAAGTGAGAAAGATTTAATAAACATGTGTTGTTTAGTTTGTATTTTATTTTTACATTACAAAAAATACATGTGTGTCCTTTCTTTTCTCATAAGTGAAAACTGTATAAAATAATTTTTATGTATTTTAGACCTTCTAGATTTCAAGACAATAAGAGTTTAACAACACACTAATGAAAGGAGAAGAAGGTCCAGCTCACTTAAAGAAAAAGACCAAAGAAACTGCATGTCTAGGTCCCTCTCAAAATCTACTGCTTCAATCATGGTAACCCTGAGGGGTCTGCCAAAACCAGCTAGGTGATTTGTCTTCAACTGACTTATTCTTGGGGCTTTTTTGTAATGACAAAACCGACAAATAGAAGTGCCAACTACTGTCATTCAAGGTCCTGTTAAACTGCTTGAGATTCCAACCTCTAAGACTTGGATATCCATGGACTTACTTTGGAGTAATCATCCTTGAACAAAGTCAGAAAGGTTCCTCAATTCATTTTCAAACAAACAAACTGAATCTTTAATCATAGGGCAGTTACAAGCAGACTGCTCTTTTGCAATGACTGCTTCTTCCAAGCATTTTTGTCCTGTGATTTCTAAAGGTAACTTTTTAAAGTCACTCCAAAATGAATCGATAGTTTGAGTCTACTCTTTATCTTATATATTTATTTACCTCTACTTTAGAAACTCTAAAATATCTATTTTTAACACTTAGGGGAAAGATATTTTACTTCGGGGTAAAATATAATTCTCCCCCAAACACTTTTTCTAAAAAACTAGTTTTTAAAATATATTATTTTGAACTTCAAAAACTTTGTTGCAAATCATCACTCCATTGAAATATAGGCTAAGCTGGGCATGGTGGCACATGCCTTTAATCTCAGCACTCGGGAGGTAGGTGGAGCATTGTGAGTTTGAGGCTGGCTTGGGCTACAACATGAGCAAAACTGGCCAGAACTATATAGTGCTACCCTGCCTTGAAAAAAGCAGGGCTGGGAGTTTGGCTCAGTGGTTTAAGTGCCTGCCTGGCAGATGCGAGGTTGTGAGTTTGATCCCTGGTACCAACAACAACAACAACAAAAGAAATAGAGGCTAATGTACATGATTTTAAATTAGAAAATGAATATCACTACGAAGTTAAACTCATGTTAAAATTGCTCCCTCTAAAAAACTATCAGTGGAACCATATTTTCTATTAGGTTTATATTGGTCAGTCTTTTGCTATTGTACAAAATGCCTAAGAAAAATCAACTTAATAAAGGAAAAAGTTTATTTTGGTTCATGGTTTCAGAGGTTTTGGTCCATGGACACTTGGCTCTGTCACTTGTGGGTCTGTGGCAGCACAGTACATCATGATGGGAGCACGTGGCAGAGGAGGCCAGTTCCACTCATGAACTGGGGAGAAAGGGAAAGGGAGAGAGAGAGGCGAAAGGAGAGGGAGGGAGGGAAGACAGGAAGGCTCAGGGTTCCAACATTCCTCCTATGACATGACTCCAAAGACCTAAATTCCTAAAGACTCAATCTCCTCCAAGTAGCACCACAAACTGATGAACAAGCTTCAGCATATGGGCCTTTTGGGGACATTTAAGATGTAAACCACAACACTTCTCTAAAGAGGACAGAACAATGGGTAAATGGCTTATTTGTAACAGTAAAGTTTTATTAGACACCAAGGGGAGATTTCTAAATCAGGATGCATTTCTTTTTTATTTAATTGAACCCTAAAAACTTTTAAGTGTGTATTTTTATGGAGTATACTCCCATATTTACTGCACCATTACTCACAATGGTCAAATTATGAAATCAATCCATGCATCCATCAACAAATGAATGGGTTAAAAAAATAAGCATGGATTTCTAAGGTAGGCTGTGATGGGCACTGTTGCTTCATACTTTCCTGACTACACTGTATTCCACAGACACCATGGTGAGGTCCTGTGGTATCATGTCATTGGAACTAAGGTTCCATATAATGGATCAGAGAAAGGGAGACTTACTGTCTAAGCTATAAATTTAAAATAGCATCCTCAGACCTCTAAATGAAAGACAGGGCAGATCTCAAAGTGTGAGAGGCACTTGGAGGTGATGGGTATAGTTATTCCCCCTGCAGTTACTGCCCAATCACACCCACATCCACAGACCAATTGGTCTGCGGGGAAATCATTACCTTCCTCAGCTTTCTGCCATCAGCAATTCTAGGCAGAATGATGGTGTCCAAGGTGTAGTGCAAGTTACAAGGACAGGAGTAAAAAATGAGAGTAGTAAAGAGGCTCTAATAAAGCACAGTAAATGAAAAATAGCACTTTCTGGAGACAATATAAAAGTTTCCACTTTTCTCAAGAATTTATGAGCAATGTTGTTACCAACCACCTAAAAGTAGTAAAGTTCTAGTATATGGTAGAATCGTTTGCTCAACAATTAGTATATGTCAGGCACTTACATATAGAATTTTAAGGATGGGAGGAACTTTCAGTACTTCAAAGCTCTCTTTGGCAAGATAATATTCCCCCACTCTTCACTGTATAATGACAAACCGATTTCAATTAAAAGGAAGCCTATATATATCTTAGTGATCTGTATCGAAGAAATTAACTCTAAATTACATGTTATCTATTGTCTATTTTTGAACCTCCTGGGCGTGGGACAATTGGACTGTGATGCTCTCACTTTATTGAGCCATCCACCTCTGCTGTCAGCGAGGATTTAAATAGAGGAAGAAGACAAACTTCCTAGGCAGGCAGGAGGGGTCCAGGAGGGAGCCCAGGCAGACTGCTAAACACATACATTGCAGGGTCAGCATGAGGAATAATGAGCTTCATAGGAAGGGATTCACCCTGAAAGGAAAATAAGATACAAGATACGCCCTGGACACTTGAAGAGGGGCAATTTTTCTTTCTTTTTTTTTTTTTTTTTTGAGAGGGGCAATTTTAAGAAGGATGCATTTCTTCTCTGTCAGTTCTGCCTTAAAGCTTTGTCTCCCTAAAGGAAGAAAAGAAGGTCCCAGGAAAAGAGGGCTCTGGAATAGTAAAGTTGGCTTCCACAGAAAATCTCAGAGACTCTGGAAGCATAAAGCAGCACTACTGTGAAACCAAGAGGTGGGTGAGGCACTCGCTATTAGGCGGAAACAGATTCTTGTTAGCAGAGTAAATAAGGCAGCTCCAGCCCCTGGAACTGTAAATGGCTTTGACAGAGTGAAGCAGCATCACAGAGGCAAAGGTGACCCCAGTGGGAGCATCATCCTCAGTAGCAGCAGGGGCCCCTCCAAGCAAGGAGGTGGCCCAGCAGCCTGTGGGCAGCGGGTAGCGGTACCCTTGCCAAGGGCACTGTTTCCTAGACCTAAGAGCCTACCTCTGGGGTTCATTATCTCTTTCCAGCCAGCTAAGCTACTTCAGAAGAGTGATCTTTAGCAAAGCTAAGGTCTAGAAATTCTTTTGATCCCTAATCACTGCAAATCCGAATACTCAAACAATTTTGTTTCTGGTTTTAGAAAGCTATTAAAAACAACAGGTCTTTGGGCTTTGGTATTTAGCAATTCAATGTATTTGACTTAATTTTTTTTTTTTACAATCAACTCTGAAATTCACTCAGTATTTCAAAACGATAAATGTCATAATTTATAGTTTTAGACACAAATTTGGGTTGTGGGTGTTGTATAGAAGTGACCAAGGCTAGCTGGCCCCCCAGTCACTCAGCATTTCAATGTAGTTTTGCTGGAAACTTCAGCTCTATTTATGGGGTGGTGTACTGAGAAAATGCCTTTTGGATAGAATGATGGTCTTTTCACTACACCTGTAGTGACAGTGCATAAAATGTCAAATCATCCATCTGGTCATCCATACCTTGGTGCTGATTAGCCTGAGCTATACATATAAATATTAATGCAAAGATAAATCTACCCACCTGATACCCTACTCCAACTGGACAACTAACATTGAAATTACATCTAGTAAATCTCACCTTTAAACAAATTCATTGGCTAAAACAACACACACTATTCCAGACATAACTAGAAATCTCTACTCGGAAGGAAAACGTCTTTATAGATTAATAACGCAAACAGCAACTCAATAGTTGAGCCTAAGGCCCATTTATCTTGCTGTATTTTGGTGTGGAAACAGGTAGGCAAGGGATTCAGAATAGGTGCTGGGCTGGGTACTGGCCTATTTATTTCAGTAGGAAGTAAATTTAATGAGTAGTTAAGGAATTATTTTCCCCATGAAAGCCATTAAATATTTTGTCTCAGTAATTTTCTCAAAGAAGCCTTTTAGTCTGCTTTTTCAGGGTTAACCAGCAATACTACTCAAATAGCTTTGCACTAACCACTGGTTGCTAAGCTAAAGAAATGTACGTTTAACCTCACAAAACTTTCCTTAGGTAAACAACTAAAAATGACTAAATGTATCACCAGAAGTTTTTAACCAGAAGCCCAGAGATGATTTAAGTTGCTGCACTGGTGAGCTTTTCACCACGCTCTGTTCTGTCAAGAAGTACTAAGGCTACTGAGTTCTCCACACCTATTAACTCATCTCTCCCTGTAAACCTTTCTGCGCGAACGCATTCTCTTTAACACTCACTTTTTTTTCAAGGATTTCACCTTTCCATTCTTGTCCTGACTACCAGACAGTTATACTAAACCCAATGCAAGAGATGTAACCAAACAAAACCACTAGCTTCATAACATAGAAAGGCAACTCTGTAAAAGGCTTGCAGGACAAACACCCACCTTTTTTCAGTGTCTCCTTGTACACAGCTCATTGCTGATGTGCCTTTGGTACCTATGCAGTCATCAGGCAGTGGGCTGCTCTGCTCCACGTGGTCTCTGAGTGTCTGCCAATGTGACTCTGTCCTTCACACTCAGAGGATGGGCTTCCGATTCATCTCTGTTTTTTATTAAAGGCAACAGGCAGGGCAGGATGAAAGCCCTCCTTTTCACAAGTCACTTTCAGCAAAGTCCTGGAACTGTCTTATCATTATCTCATTTTTGTTGTTATTTTCTTGAGGGAAGAAAAGCCATGCTATAATGATAGTTGATTTCATTTTTTGGCTTATAGGATACTTACGAGTGAGCACACAGTATGCATACTTGTGTAGCAAGTTAGAAGGACAAGAAAGCAGGAATTACTTGACAGCCTATCAGGACAAAACACACAGTGTGCAGGCTAAGCAGGAAAAGAAGCACCCTGAAAAGAGAGACGGGCAGACTCTAGACACAAACACATGTTCTTCACACTTTTACCCTTCTGAAGTACTGCGCTGAAGGTTGGTGTCCGCCTTAAGTGCTACACTTAGCCATCAGTTTAATGACTGTTCACAACACTCACGTCTCGCTTTGCTCAGTTTTTCTGGTTCTATTTAGAGATGTTTTCCTAGTATGAATGGGGGGATGTTGAAAAGTTCCCAAGTGCTCTTTCATAAGGGATTTGAAGCCTCAGGGACAGGATTCTGGCTCAGAAAAGATGAAACCACAATGGCTGATCACTGGAGACCCTCTTTTTATACAGAGGCCAAATATTCCAAGCACAAAATAAAGAGGTTGGAAAATACTTCCAAATTAGGAATCAGGGAGTATGAATGGAGTTATTAATACCCCAGTGCAGGACTTGCTCTCTCATGACAGACACTGATTCTGTAAAAAGAATGAGGTGCCTGTATGCAAGAATGAGCATGCGCACAAATACGCACATACACACTACCCTAGGATACGACTTAAGGTCAGTGTACCACTTAGCATGACTTACTGTTTGCTTAGTAGAAAGTTTCTTTCCATCATCTGAATGAGATTTTATAAGCTAGGATTATAATTAAAGATATTCCAGGAGTTTTAAAGCAATTCAAAGGAAAGTTTTATTTTTATCAAGTTATGTGTATTGAGTTTTTATTGGCTATATTAAATGAGTATCTCTCTTCCCAGTGCCTTGTAAGAGCATGCTCAGCTGGGTCTGAGAATACTTATGAAAAACTTTTGTATGAATATAGTAGGGGCCATTTGCAGGCTGTGGGGAGGAGAACAAGACGCCAGCTACTTCCTGTCAGTCGCCACCATGTGCGGGCCACAGGGAGGAGAGCCAGATGCCAGCCCCTTCAGGCATGCAGACTGGGAGACAAGAAGAGCCAAGCCCCCTGCCCCAAGCAACTGGCTGATCTACAGAAACGTAGGCTGAGACGATAATTATTGAAGTAAAATACAATTTAATACTTATAGTGTTTAGCATTTTATTGACTTCTCAGGCATAAGGCCAGTAGTCTAATCATTCATGTAGAGGAGAACGACATGTAATATAGCATCTATGCGGGATCTCCTTCTGAAGGTGGTAGCCATTGTTAATTCCCTGTTATCTTTTTTTAAAATCCGGTATCATTTTCATTGCTTTGTTTAGTTTAGTTTTATTCTGTTTGGTCTTGTTTGATTTTATTATATCTGATGGCATGATATAAAGATATAAGACATTATGGTAGCCATTTTGGATTTACTATTATCTTGTTTTGAAGTTCTGTATTGCATTCATTGTTCTGTTTTTATTGATTCTATTCTGTTCCCTTCTGTTTGATTTTATTACGTCTGATGGTATGGACAGCTATTTTGAAGACAACAAGAGGCATTATGGTAGCCATTGTTGATTTCCTATTATCTTGTTTTGAAATCCTGTATCACACTGTTCTGTTTTGCTTGGTTTTATTCTCTTTAAAATTAAAAAAAATTTTTCAAACAATCAAACAAACAAGAGCATAGTAGGAAGGAGTAGGAAACATACAAGATGAGCCTAGAGAAGTCTGTAATATCAGAAAGAAAGAAAGTTCCCCCAAAATAAAAGCATTCAGGCCTCTCCATTTTCAGGAGTCAATCTGAAAAAACCCCCAGCAGCCACACAAGGGAACAAAATAGATAACATGAAAATAAGATTATTTCCACAGGATAAAACAAGTATTCAAGAGTTCTACTGATACAAAGCTCTAGATAAGTAAATATTGGGGGGAAAAAAGATAAATCTTCTTAATAATGATAAATGGAGTTATTCCTGGTCCAGATGTTGCTGAATACAGGAATGTGAGACTTAATTTCTAACAATTAGAGTGTGACAAGGGAAAAACAATAACTTCACAGTGAGGAAAGCTGTTACACTAATTTAACCAAGTAGTCACGATCAAGATCAACAGTAACAGCATGAAACTATCATAAACACCTTACAATGATAACATGACAAGGACACACCATCTCTGGTATTTTTTTCGAAAGCCCACTATCCCAGTTGAACAAACTCAAAGTGAGGAACATTCTACAGAATATCTTGTAGGTATGTTTTAAAACTGTCAAGGTCAGGAAAAATGAGGAAAGGGTGAGAAACTATCACTGACCAGAGGTAACTAAGCACACACGACAGCTAACTACAACGTGGTATCCTGGATGGGATCCTGGAACAGCAAAAGGACATTCATTTAAGAATGAGTGAAATTTGAATAAAGTCTGTGGTCAAGATGTCAGCATTAGGGAAAACTGAAGTTGAGTGAGAAGTGTGCAGAAAATTCTTGACTTATTTTTACAAATCTTTCCTGTAAATCTAAAATTATTCCAAAATAAACTTATTTTAAAGATTATTAAAAATCTTATGGGATAAATTTTAAGAAGTGTATGCAACATCATGGATTAAATCAAGAAGATTTTTAAGGAATGAAAAATGTTTGAAAATAATGGAGTCAGGAAATCGAAGTAGGAAATTCTTAATGGTCAATACTGGCAGATATTTAAGGAGATTTTGGTAGTCTTGACACATTTCCTGCTACAGTGTCTTTGGGTCTATGATCAAGCATATCTAGCCAGAGCAAATTGGGAGCTAAATAATAAACCAGCAGATTCAGGCAGAGCAAGTTGGAGCAAAGTACTCAGTGAAAACTTCAAAAGTTAATGCTGCACTGTGGTGGACTGAACTGAACCAGCCTGGTGCTGAGTGTGAATGGCCCACCCGAGGACTGTTGCTAACATAAAAAGGAGAACTGGAGAGAAAGAGTAGCATTGTTGGTTCTCCGTGGTGTTGCTGGTTCTCTGTGGTATTGTTGGTTCTTTTGTTGCTGTAGGTTCTCCTGGAGGAAGGAGCTTGTTTGTCGTGCTTCTTTCCTGATATGAAATTGGCTGTTCTCATCATCAGAGGTGCTCTGGACCTTGTCACTGAGAAGGGCTGTGGTCCACTTTGGGGAAGCTCTCATCCTTACTTTGAGCATTGCTTCCGGGTTCCAAAGGGGAGGATAGTGTGCTGTTCAATCTCCTGGAGAAGCTTGCCATGTTGCCTTCTTGGTATGAACTTGCTGTTCTCATCACCAGAGGAACCCAGGTCCTTGCTGTCGCTGAGGATTGCTGCGGTTCTTTTCAGGGGAGCTCAGTTCCTTAGTTTGAGTGTCACTTCCTGGCTCCAGTGTAGAGCCCTCAGCCTACTGGCACAGATCCTTCATCCTGCTGGCAGAAACTTTCTAGCTTCCACCACTGACCTTTGGGCCTTCCCAGCGCAGATCTGTGAAACAGACTTGCATGAGATGTTGTGGGCTCTAGGCTTCCAGCTGGACTCATGGAGGGTATTGTCACAGGCTCAAGGTCTTCGGCTGGACTCATGCAGGACATTGCCATGGGATTCAAGCCCTCAGCTGGATTCTTTGGGTTTTAGTGTGTGGCTAGATTTCCTGCATTCTTTCTTTTGTATTTGACTCTTTGGGTGACCATTATAATACTATAAATTATGTGTCCTGTATAAATTGTTTTTCCTTGCAATCCCTAACTACAAAATGCCTCCTAAGTAATTAAAATTGAGATATATAGAAAAGAAAACAAAATAGTCCACTCATAAATAATAATAGAAATATTACTAAAGTGATTTGTTCCTTTTCCAAGTCTTAAAAAAATCAGTGGAATCTCAAACTGAACAATGATTTGGATACAGTCTCGTTGATTATCTTCTTCCAGCATTTAATCATAACTGTGTGAATGCCTTCTCAGTAGTTTTCATGGCTCTTCTAATGTTTCCACTGAATTCATGTTATGTTTAACATCTATAGTATTTACATGGCAAGTAGGATAATGAGTCACCTATTCTTTAACTCATGAGTATAGATTCTGGCTCACTAAGCACACACTTATTTAACAATTCACTCTTTCAACAGTGAAGTTAATCAGCATTGGGTGTCTACCAGGTACTATGCTGGGCATTAAGGGTACTTTATGTTGTGACTAAGACATCACAGTCCTCAAGCCTTTCACTGAGGGCAGAAGACAGACAACTAATTTGAACAATTAAAAAAGAAACAGTATGTCAAGTGTCATGACAGATGCCTGTCTGTGATGTTACAGGACTACACAGGAAAGACATCCAACCATGCTTTGAGTTTAGAGGTGACAAAATACAACTTGAGTTCCAAAAGGCAAATAGATCATAACCAAGCTGAGGTCACACGTCCAACCTTATATGTATGAATCTTCCAAAGCCTGAAGCTCTCACCTTATTGTAGAGGGCAAATATTAGAATGTTAATGTTAATTATGATCATAATTATATTGATCATATGGGTCCAGACAATAATAATGGCTTGGGTCCAAGATACAAAGAGGTACAGGGCAGACTTCCAACTCTCAAGGAGTTTTTGAAATTTTTCCTGTGCATTTTTATATCCACCATGCCAAGTAAAATTTGTGACATGTCCCTGGCACTCAATAAATGCTTGCTTAAGAGATGAAACTGTTCACACTCCCAACACCCAATCCAGCACCAAGTCCCAGGACCTCTTACTTCACAATGCACCTTGTATTTGTGCCTCCTCACTTTTTCTGCTTTTACTGTCTTCTTGTCATTTCTTTTGCTAGTTTCACATGGGCCCAAGAGAGACTTTACACTGAGGGTTCCAATTTCATTCATTTGTTCTTCAACACTGCATGCCACTGCAATTTTCTGAAGCCTGGACTTTTTGAATAAAGCACCTACTTAAATATCTCCCCTCTACTTACAGAATAAAGCTCAATGTTTTCCACGTTTTTATACTCAATACTGTACTACTGTGTGTGTTTTTACACACTTGATTCTTTGGTGCACATAATTTCACATTTGGCTGGTTTATTAACCTTAATAAATTGGGATTATTAACTTCCCTGGCCCCCTTAATGAATTGGAATTATTAACTTTCTTGGCCCAAGTTAATGAATAATATTTTATTTCCTAGAGGTCTCATTGTTTGACTTTACAACGTAGGTCTATCATTAAACTTATTTGTGTGGATGGTGTGAAAGAAAATCACAATGCATTTTTATGAATAGATACACAACTGACCAAGCCCCTTTGTTTTTTAAAAAATACCATCTCATTCCCACGGCACTTTAGGGTTACTTCTGTCGTAAGTCCAGTATCTAAACATGTACAGGTCTATTGATGCACTCTCTAGTTGATCAACTGATGTATTTGTTTATTCTGCACTACAACCATACTGCTTTAATCTAACTCTATAACAAGGTGTGGTATCTGGAGGCAGTCTTTTAGCCTTGTTAGTCTTCAAGATTTTCTTAGTGGGTTTTTGCTTTCTGCATAAATGTTTGACTCCATTTGCAATACACACACATACATTTACAAATTTGTTGAGTGTCAAACTGGAATTAGTTCTACTCTGCAGATCAGCTGGGGTTAGAATGAAAAAAGAGGTCTTACAGCTTTTAATAGCTATATTCCTAGTACAGTATTTGTTATTTTTGCTGATATAAATAATAGTGTCTTTATTTTGGAATTGTTTTCACTAACAAATTTACATATTGACTTTGTATTCCATTCTCTGACAAATTCAGTGAAATTAATTCATCAAATGTATCTGTAGTTTCTTTTGGATTTTCAAATGTACATGGTCACATCATATGCCAATATGATATACAAGTTCACTGCTCCCTTTTTTATTTAAGAGAAAAAAAAGACACATATAAGAAAACAAAAAGCAAAAGAGACAAACAAACAACTAGAGTAAATGCACAACAGTAACATTACAGGTTTACAAAACAGGGTGATAGAAACATGACAATGGTTGCAATATTGCATACCATTATCATCAAAATGGTTGTTTATATTAACAGATATAGACATGTAAAATTGATCTAATCATATGACTATTAACCGTTCTTTCTCAGTAACTAATATATTCAGCAGTAAGTTCGTTTTAGTTATCTTACATATACATATACACAGATTTATATCTTTTCCTTTTCCTTTCTCTCTTTCCCCCTTTTCCCTTCCCAATTACTTTTGCTCTTCGCACTGCTCCCTTTTTAAATTCTAATATTTTTATTTTTTATCTTGCCTTATTGCATGGTGTATGACTTTCTGTATAATAATGACAGAAGTGATGATACTGGATATCTTTCTTCCATTTATAATCTATGAAGATGGTTTTTCAATATTTCACCACTAATTGTGATCTTTTTAAAAGAAATCTTTTATCAGAATACTAAAAGTTGCTTTTATTTCTGGTTCATTGAAAATTTTATCATGCATGGGTACATAGTTACATCAAATAGTGAAATGTTCTTCATCGATCTATAGATGGTAAACTAACCTGTTAAGGTGAAAAATTACAAAAACTATTTTCAAATTTTGTATCAGTTGCATTGCTGGAAAAAATTAAACTTTTTTATGATACATTAGCACTATACATAACAGTACTCATTACTTTTAACTGTACTTTCTCTTTGTCTAAATAATGTGACCTTTAAAAGCAATATTCTTATACTATTTTGCTTTCCTCTGTATTATCTGTAACACTATAAACATATTGTAACTGTATTTATAAAACTGTAAGCATCTCAAGAGAAGAGACTTGCAGTCTTAGTGTATTCTCTAATGTATGGAACACTGTATACAGCAAATAAATGCTTATTGAATTAAATTCGTAATCTCCTAACAATATCTTTCACACAAAAAAAGCAAGCTCTCAACTAACTCACCAGTTTTCATTTGCTTTATGTCAGTGAATTCCATCTCACCTTAACTCTTCATGTTACTCTGGATCGTACTGGTAGGAACACAATAATACCACATTTCAGAGAAACACTACAGTCACAAGGTTCACTGTCTACTCTGGAGAATAAAGAAACAAGAAACAGTTATCACTCGAGGCCATGACCCCCAACCCCATGATACTCAGACAGGTACTTCAACTTGGACCCATTTCACATGCCAGGCAACAGGATGACTTTCCAACACTGGTACCTGGAAAACAGTGCCACATTCTTCACTTAAATCCTTCCTTAAGAGCTAGATTTGTGATTTTAGAAATTGGGCTCATTTCCCCATGTTTCTCAGAAAAACCAAAATGTACTTTCTTTGGTTAAAAAGTCTGTCCCCTTGAACAATCACAGTTTGATATTACTTCAGCATTTATGTTGTATCTTCAGCTCTCACACCATAATCTGTGCAGATATGAGGATACCAATTCAGCATCTTTAGTGTCCCTAGTAAACACAGTTTAAGCAACATTTTTTGGTGTGAGAAATTAACACAGCGTCCACCTGTCTAACTAAATCATCTATATGTCAAGTCAGTGTGAGAATATACTATACCTACTGTCATGTACTAGAAGTTCAAAAGATGCATCAGATTTCTTGATCTGTACAGCGGAAATAGAAACATGAAGAATTGCTATATAGGTTTAAGCCTCAGCTACACACAAAAGTGTGTAAAAAGAAATAGAAGCACTTCAGAAAAATGAGTCAGAAATCAGTGTATGATTTCTATATGGAATCAGAGAAGGAAAATGACATCTTAAATCCATCATCTTGAGCTTCTCACATTCATATCACATTGAATGTGGTATGTCATCGACATATGTCATCAGTCAATAAGCCTCACCCAACAGAGTTCAAAGAAACCAAAGCTTCTACAAAACCAACTGCCCAGTCAGCCCACAGGAAGAAGCGTCCATTAGTAGCCAAGTACACATAAAGGGTCGCAGTTGCAAGCACAATAGAGGGACACAGCACTGAGATCCATTGGAAGATACTCAGGAGACAGGTAAGCGTTCATTGCCCGCCTAATGAGCTGGAGAAGCCGAAAACACTGCCCTGTATAGAATGCATCTGTTTTGTTTATCTAAAATCACAGGAAATAATTCTGGACGATGTTACGGTTCTTAAGTGTTTGCCAGACTGTTTATCTGATTTCCAATGGGGCATTTTAAAGATTCATTCCCTTGGGTTGAACTTTGTCTTTCTGTGCTTTGCTGATCTGCTCTGTGGGGTGTGACCCGCTCGTGGATCTGCTCTGGGGGACATAAATGGCATTCTATAACTCAAACTGAGACAATTGCATCTCTTTATTCTTCATTCATCACTTGAATAATTTATTCCAGGAGGTGGCTGCATATTTGGCATTTATTTACTACGCACCGGTAACATAAACTCAAGTAAAGGAGGTGCAAATTCATGCTTAGTGGAAACTGCCTTTTAAGTGTCACACACTTACTAAACTAAGACATCACCATGGCTCACACTAGGTATATTGGTGCTTACTCTTTACTAAGACTCCCTTTAGCTTTCTCTTTCCATGGTAAACAGGCCACCTCAGCTATCTTACAGATTATTGTACAACCCGACTCCACTGGTGTTAACCAGCAAGGGCAGAGGTTCAGGACAGGGCGAGGAGCTAGGCTTTGCCTGCAGAGGCCAGTGGAGATCACAAGAACCAGAAGATTCAGCTGTGAAATGACCAGGCAAGGAGTAAGCAAAAGGCCACTGTCTAGGAAAAGGCAGGTCACTGGAGGGTGGACGCGTGGAAACCAGACAAAGAGTCAACATGGCAAGTGAGCTGGCTTTCCTGGACCAAGGACTCATGGGCTTTGGGTCTAGGACTATAATATAGGTATCAAATATATATATCACTGATCTCAAGTGTGAAGTCTGAGACCTTGCCGGGTGGAGGGAGAGGACTCAGGCAGAGAGACAGGCAAAACCGAGAAGGAACTACACATGGAGGCACCACTGTAGAGCTGCTATATGAGCCCGACCCAGCACTAAGTGCGGAGGGACACGCTGTGGCAGTCCTCTGTCTGGCTGGAGGGGCATGCTCTCTTTCTCTCCCTGTGGGTCTCAGCTGGATCTCCCTTTCCCTCCCCTGTGGAAGTGAGTCTTAGCCATAAACCTTTCTTTGGTCAATAAGCACCAGCCGTAAGGATGGATCAGCTCTGGGTCAAAGCGCTAAGAGCCATCACTGGATTCAACAACTTCCCTTAAACTGCCCTGGTAACCATAAAAGTAGACATCTAGATGGAGTTCCCCTCAGGTGGGCCAATAAAAGGAGGACACCCCCACCCACACACAGATGAGAAGTGTGAGAGGAAAATATACGTTGGTGGTGTCAGGCCCCTGACACTTGGGGACAATTTTTTTCCTGCAGTATAGACATAGGGTACTCCATTTAATCATCACAGAAAACCGCCTATTTCTTTAAAGAGAATGCAGAATGTGCATTTTGCTGACTGTGAGCCCTTTGCCTAAGGTCACAAAGTTAATAAGGAATAGAAGCAAATTCTAAACGAAGGTCTGTCTAACCAGAACCCCTACTTTCTAGCCACAGGTTAGCAAAAGTCAACTGAATATACAGGAAAGGAAAGAAGGCATCCCGATCTCCATGCACAGCACCAGGAAACCTTCACCCCCACAAGTGGCATAAAAATGGGCAACCAAGCAGCTTGGCCTCTGCCTCTCTACTTCTTTCTTAAAAATCAAAAATAAAAAGTTCAAAAAGGGCATGTAGTACCAAAGACCACCAGCCTAATCTCATGCTGCTCTGAGCAGGTCAGACCCTGTCATCCTCAAAGTGACCCAACCCAGGACCAAGAGATCAGGGGACAAAGCTGTAGCATCTTGCCCGTCTTGTTTTTTTTTTTTTTTTTTTTTTTTTTTTTTGTGCTACAAAATAACTCTTTGCTTTTACATTATACCTAACATAAATATTGCATTCTACAAAGAATAAGATATTCATTACTTCCTAAGCCTAAGGCCTCCTAAAGCCATTGGCATTATGGTGCAGAACAGGAAGCAAAAGATTTTAAGAAGCAAGAGCATTATTTGTAGCTAATAAGACAACATTCTGTGTGTAGCCAGCAATTTTACTTTTCCCTAAAATGTGCAAGTAAGTTCAGGGTCTAAAATTAAAGGAACAGAACACAATTTTCTTGTACCTTCTAATCAAAATTTAGGAATGGAAGAGTTTTTTTTACATATATTCATTTCTTAATAGCTGTTCATCCCACAAATCGATCAACCAGTGACAGAAAGAGTAGTTAAAGATCTAGTGGAAGTCCAATCCTTGACTGGCTCATGTCCCTTTCCTCCTTTCTAAACCACGGGATTCATCCAGTAACCTTTAAACTAGGAAAGAAAAAAAAAAAAGCATTGATAAGTTATTCTCACTTTCAGCAAAGTGGGTGGAAATAGATTCTTGAGCTGTCACTTTACATCTTGTTACTGACTTTCACATTAAGCCACAACTCTGAAGTCTGGATGGAATCCACATTCTGCCACATTTCATCTCAGGGAATCCCGTTATTGTGATGACTAAATACGTGTGTCATTTGAAGCCATAATTTATTTATCCCCTTAATACCTAGATTGGCTTTTAAAGCAGCAGCAAAATACCTGAGTAGGCTGTTTTCAGGCTTATGATCTTCATCATAATTGATTCATTTTTCTGAACGTAATAAAAATGGTGGCCATCCACTTGATTAGACAGATCAGAAAGATGTTTTTTAAACTGCCATACATCACCTTTGAATTTCTGACACACTCATCCTAACGCCTGTAACAGCAAACCAGAAGGCATCACACAGGTTCCAAACATTGTCTGTAATGACATTAACATGACGTTTGCATGCTTTGTGTAGCAGCCATATAACCAGGTTACATTTATTACAGGTTTTTAAATCTCAAGAACTGACTTAGAAATCAACATCATCATGGCATACGAAATATGACATAAATATTCTAAATACTGAGAGCTTGAATTCAAATGAAATTTATGACTTCTTCAACTTTAATTTTTATAGTATTTTCACAAATATTAATTCATTAAAGATGTGGGTATTTCAAAGGGACAAGAGCATATAACAAAATTCATTGGAAGCAAAACCCAATTTCTAATTAAAAGTGACTATGGAGGAAAACGTCAGAATACACATCTCTCAAGAACTGTAGTTAAGAAAGCTGAACAACTGGCATACTGATTTAAATAACAAATGAGCTGACTGACTTTTTTAAAGGAAGGCAAAGCTCTCTTTTGAAGCATCTGAGTGAAGAAGAAAGCACAGATGCACACATGTTTTCAAACAACCAGATCTTCCTTTGCTTGGTCTCTAATCCTCCAGAGAGCCCAGCATCCTATCCTCAGGTAGACAGGCAAGGCTGCCACGGCCACCTGGTAGACCTGCTTACTTTCAGTGAAGAGCTAAAAGTGAAAAAGCAATGAAGTAAGATGCACGCAGCATCTGTGACTCACGAAGCCACAGCCATAGAAGGTTGCACTATTGATTTTTCACTAAGACAATAATGGAAATAGATCAGCTAAAAGCACGAGCTGCAAATGAACACACATTCGGGGTAGAACTGAAATGAAAACATGTTCTATTACCATGTGAAGGCTGGACCACTTTTTCTCTGGCACT
Source organism: Dasyprocta punctata (assembly GCA_004363535.1). Lineage (NCBI taxonomy): Eukaryota > Metazoa > Chordata > Mammalia > Rodentia > Dasyproctidae > Dasyprocta > Dasyprocta punctata. The sequence goes on along the minus strand of RJWM01022258.1, from coordinate 7,034 downwards.
GAAATCAGCAGCCTCAAGAAGCAAATTACAAGAAGATGCTATAGCCTCCCCGCCCCCACCAACTCAAAACATCACCGGTCCCTTCGCTAATTCTGAAACACGCACTTCAAATCAGTGTTGCTGTTGCCTTTCAAACAAACAACTTGCCATCCTGGAAATCCCCTTCAGCTACTTCCTTAGCTTTAAGAATCTGAGGCATCCTTTTGGCATCAGCAAAAGGCTCTCTAGACACTAGACAGAGCCTATTACTAACTCAAAGCTTTAAATTAGAGCTTCGGAATTAGTCATTTCAATGACTTAATCAGAACCTCAGATCTGAGCAAAGACCTTCTCAGACCGTAACAGACAAACTCCCCTTTCCACGCCTCCTCCGGAGCCTGTGGTATCGCAATGCCCATGAATAGCAGTGTTCAGGTTAGCGCTGCGGCTGGAGATGTGTGAGTTCCACGAGTTTCTGGTTTTATCTTTCTAACATTATTAGCGTCGTGACCCAAATACAAGGAAACCTCCACATTCCATTAACGGACTCAATTCGGATTCTGCAGCTCCACGGGGAAGAAAGAGTAGCTCTCCTTACCTAGCGGGGCTGCACTCTTGAGATAATTCTCTGTTTCGTTTTAACATTTGGTTTCAGAAGATGCTGATGGGTCGGATTTGCAACTGTGGATCCACAGAACGTTTTATTCGAAGGACTCTTTTCTTTCAAATCGGGCAGCCTTAGGGGCTGACTACAGAGCTTAATAACATTTTGCCAGAAGCCAGCGCGCCCTGGGAGTGGGGATCCCCACCCTTAGTGTGGCGAGCTCCTGGGGAGTAGGGCGAATCGCTCACTATTCTCCTTTCTCCTTGCAATCCTCTAATCTCTCCCTAGTTGGGCTCGCCAAGGGCTCATCCCAACGGACACTCTGCAGAAAACTCTAACGGATGGTGCGCAAACCCAAGCTGCGTCGCCAGCAACACAACTTCACGGTTCCATTAATTTGTAGTTTCTGGACAGAGTGAAATAGTGTCAAAGACCCACGTAAACGCCCCTCTACAATCCTTCACGGTGCAACGCCGCGTTCCTGGGAGCCACGTTTGTATCTTTTCTACTTCAAGCCCACCTCACAGATACCCGCAAGAACATAGTGCAAATAAACCCCAGGGCGACAAGCCGCCAGGGAGGTCTGGGTGTGCAGGGGTCCGCGGAGCCTGAAAGAGGACCTCCCCTCTCCTTCCCGCAGCCAGGTCCGGAAGGCACCAAAGTGCAGAAAGCGGAGCCCCCGGGCCGGCAAAGGATGCGCACGCCCTCCCGCCACGGCGGGCCACCTGCCCAGGTCCGCACGCCCCGCGCCCTGGCTACCACCGCGGGAAGGGTACGGGGAGCAGGTGCTGGCCGAGGCCGGGGAGAGCCGCCCTTACGTGCTCTAGCTTGTCTTTCCTCCGGAGCCAGACGCTGGCGCTGTAGTCCTGCTGCTTGACGCTGCTGTAGAAGTTCGCGCCCACTCGGGTCAGGCTCGGCGACGGCTCCTTGGGGCGGCTTTTGAGCTTCATCTGCTCGAAGCCCTCGTGGGGGGAGGCCGAGAGCCACTCGTGCTGCCGGATCTCCATCCTGACATGACCGGGCGGCGGCCGGCGCGCAGCGGACTCGGGATGGGGGCCGGGCGCGCGGGGGGACAAGAGGCCCAGGCGGAGGCGGAGACGGAGCTGGAGACGGAGCGGGAGCCGAGTGAGCTGCGCGGGGCGCGCGGGGCGCCGGACGCGGGCGGGGAGCGCGCGGCCGGGCGGGAGGGGGCGGTCGCGGCAGACGAGGGGCGGCGGGCGGAGGGCGAGGGCGGGGCGGGGCCGGGCCGGCCGGGGGAGGGGGAGGGCCCGGGTGGGACAAAGGGAGCAGGGTGTGGGGGGGTGCCGGCTCGGGGACGCGGGAGTGCGGTGGCCGAGATGTCTGGGGCGCGCCGCTCGCCCGCGGCTTGCGGCACCAACCGGCACCGGCGGCCCGGGGCGCGGCGGCGGGGCGCGCTGGGAGAGGCCCCCGCCGGCCAGCCCGCGCCCGCAGGTTGGCGCAGTGAGCAGCCGCCGCCCCTCCCGCGGAGCCCAGGCCCCGCGGCCGCTCCCGCTGCGGACCCGCCTCCCCCGAGCGCCGGAGCCTCGCCCTCGCCGCCGGGAGCCGGAGAGCAGGCGGAGGAGTGACCGCTGGCCGCGCGCGCCTCCCCGTGCTCCGGGGCGCGGGGATGGCTCGGAGGGAGCCGCTGGGGACGCCACCCCCACCCTTTCCCGCCCCCACCGCACCCCGCGGTGCCCCTGACCCGCCCGACTTGCTCGAGCTTTGTGCACCCCCATTCTGAAAGTTCACTAACTTCCTGCCTCGGGAGCCCATTCCACCCAACCCCGGGCACCGAAAGGAGAGGGTGCCAAGCACCCCCAGGCAATGGCCAGGAGGACTTGTGTTTTCTGAAACCCTGCTTTGTACTTTCATCCTGGGGTGCAGCCCGAAGGCAGCCCGGGCCCGCGGGTTGGCTGGATCTGCAGTCCCCAGTCTTCAGGATCGGGCTGGACAGGGCTCCCAGAGGCCTCCCCCAGTGGAGGCTGGAAGGTGATCCCGCGCCCCTCCATGCTGCGGCGCCAGCGCCGGCCTTGGACAGGGATGTTAGGCGTCTATGGCGCGACCTCGGTGCAGATTTTGTTTTCTGTTTCTAGGCTCCCGCGGCCAGGTTTTACTCTTCCAAAGGTGTATGTATCTGCTTTCCTTCCCTGACCCACTGTAATACAGGCAAGCAAGAAATTACTTGGAATAAAGTCGTCTGTTAATTTAATTTTGCTGTCTTTCAAGTCAGCATCTCAAAACATTTTTTGTTTATCAAAAAGCTCAAGCATAACTAGTGTTGAGGATTTGTCAGGTGCGTTTAAAGGCTTGGGACTTGCATAGTTTGAGAAGCTTACTGGAGATTTTGAAGGGAGTCACAGAGGGCAAACTGAGCTCACTCTCTAGCCACAAGCGGAGCTGTCCCCTGGAACTCTTCTGCTTGGGTGACCTTGTCGAAGGCAGATAGTCCAGGTTGCATGCTGACAGATTTCTGGGAGGATAAGGCTTGTATGTCATAGCTTTTCAGTCCCTGTATTGTAAGATCGTATTGGCTGAGTGGTACAGAGGGCGTTCCATCCCCTCATGAATAAATTAATTAATAAGTAAAGAAAGAACATATCATAAAAATAATAGTTGAATAAAACCCCATAAGCAGTCAATATGAGGATAAAGCAACAAAATACACACACATACACATCCACGCTTTTGGTTGTACTAAATTTGATTTCGTAGAACCTGAATTGTGTAAATCTCATAGCTGTTCTGCAAGATAAATGCTATTAACCCCATTTTTCAGTGAAAAGAACTGAGGCCGAAGCAGAAACTACACTGCCAAACAAGGATTCAAACCAGCCTTGAAAGGCTGCTGACATCAGACCTTCCATTGTACAGCACGTCCCGTTTTATACTATTACAGTTTACTTTAATTGTTGTGCCCCGAGGTAGGTACTTATCCCCAAGGCCTCAAGTGGTCGCCGAGGACGCTTTGGGAGGTGACTGGATCGTGGATGTGTGATAGTGGATCAGGGGTGTGTGGTGCTGGATTAGTCCACTGATGGGTTTATAGCTGGGTGTGATGTTGGGAGGAGGTGGGCTTCTGTGGGTGTGGCCTGGAATGGCATATGTTCCTCTTGATCTTGGCTCCTCTTGTGTGCCATGTCATGAGCTGTTTCTGCTCTGCGATGCCCCTCTGCCCATGCCGCCTTGCTTTAGAGCCAGCCCACTGTGGACTGAAACCTCTACAAACTGCGAGCTAAAATAAACCTTTCCTTCTTTAACTTGTGGGTGTTGGGTATTTTGTTCTAACCACAAGAGAATAACTAAGACACGACTATTCATTCTCTCTCTGTTTTTACTATTTTAATTTAACCTTCATAACCTTTGCCTTTTTAAGTATAAACACAATTTAAATGACTACGATTGTATGGTCTTGTATGATATTTATGTTAGAAACACTTAATTGCCCTTCTGCAAGGAATATTTCTTTTATGTGGGGGGGGATTGTACACAAGATAATTAATATACCCAAACCTTGACTTGTGATAGGTACCCAATTCAGAGTAATGAGGTGTTCTACTTTGAAGAATTTAAACAAATATCAAGCTAAGTTTCGAACTGAATTGATTTTTTAAAGTTATCTTTGTACAGGAGAAAACTCAATGGTAATTTCTGCTAATTCTTTTGTAAAGAGTACAAAGATGGCATACAAGTTATAACAAACTACTTAATTGAGCTTTGTAATCATTTCATAGGTAATATTTGCCATGGTCTGAAAATAACAAGTAAAATATAAATTTTTACTATTTCATACTTAATCACTTAGTATAGTGTGACAGATATTAAAGTGAACTCATGAATTCAAATAGATCTGGGTACATTCTTAGTTACAATCCCTTTTCTCTCTTGGATTCTTGCCTAAAGTCATTGTTTATGACAGTAACATGGGACTTGCTGGTCGACCTTCAAAAGAGCGTTTTATATAAAATTGAACTCAATTCAAACTATTGAAGGGAAGGGAAAGAATTTCCAAAGATTACTAATTAAAATATGTGAGCATGGTACCAAATTATTATTGAAATGATTAAAAGTATTGAATTTATGAACTCCCATAGCACCTTTCCCTGAGCATTTTCAAACCTTTACACATACTGGGTGCAGCACAGGTCTTATACGTCATCCTGCTGGCCTATTAGCTTCACAGGGGCCAGACCCATGCTGGATTCTTTATTCTGTTAATTATAATAAACCACGGTGAATAAATAAGTGGATGGACACTAAAACTTCAACATCCACTTCGCTGCTTTATCTTCAAGAGCAATAGACTAGAAATTAAAATATCCAGATTTTAGTACCAGATCTTTTAATGCCTAAATTACACTTTTCTTGGATTTCTTTTGATTTCCATTGGCTTCAAGTTCATCTAATAAATGGTAATGTGTTAGTCAGCTTTCCATTACTGTAACAAATACATGATGTAGTGAACTTTTAAAAAGAAAAAATTTCTTTTGGCTCACAGTTTTGGATTTTTCAGTCCATGATCGATCAATTGGCCCTGGTGCTTTTGGGCCTGTGGCAAAGCAACACATCAAGGGGAGAGGCAGGTGGAAGAGCAAGTTGCTAGGCTCAGAGCAAGAAAGCAAAGACAGGAAGATTTCAGTGGGGCTGGGGTCCCAATATCTGCCTTAAAGATATTGGGACCCTAGCCCTACTGTAATGACCTGGAGATCTCCCTTTGGGCCACACCTCTTCAAATTTCCACTGCCTCTCAATATAAACTCATGGGCCTTTAGGAGACACTTATTCACACCATACTATGGGAACACCCAGTGCTACCTCAGGTGATTGCTGTGGGAATAAAATTATATAATACACAAGGAAATCCTGTATAAACTGAGGAAGTGTATGTTATTATCTTTAGAACTTTCAGCCACAGGAATGTTCCTTACGTCATTGTAATGATGAGTTGTCTTTTTCATCAACATTTATATCACTTAATTAATCTTGACTACTTATAATTGATTATGGAAACTGCACTCTGTCACAAATTTGCATCTCATTAATGTTTATATTTATTCTAGAAATACTCTACTTAGATTGCTATTGGTATGTTACACAGTTCATTCAAACTATATAGCATATTCAAATAAAACATTTATCTATTGATTTCAAACTAAACTTTATAGATGTCACTGACCAAGAATTGTTAATATTATCTAAATTAGGTATTTTTCATGGCATGAAATCTCAGACTGACAGTATGAAGAATTGCCTGGGAGTATCTTATTAAAGCTTGTATAAGAGTGAGATCCTGTATTTCCATGATATTTACCTTTGTAGTATGTGTTTATGACCTTTATCAAATTTCCTTCAAAGAAATTTATCTGACAGCAATTTTAGGATTTGCTATCAGTTCCACATTTCCAAAGGAAGAATCAAAGTTCATGGAGATTAAATGACCTGCCCAAATCCAGCGTCTTCTTAGTCAAGAATTGTGTAGTCTAAAACCATTTTAAATAAAAGGCATTCTTTTTCTACCACTTCAGATCAAAGAATCCAAGTGAATGCTTCTTAGTTCTTATATGTTTCGTTTTTCACATATGTGCTTTTACCAAGTATTACCAGATTTTGACAAGGTTTATCACTGATGAATAAAACATGTCATTGATTAGATCTTCCACAATCGTACATGTTCTGTCGTCCCTAATTAGCCTTCCACTATTCGAGGCCGTAATAAAACACTGACCCAAGCATGACTGTACTCTTTGTTGTCAAGCAGATGTAACAGCTTAAAATAGCATTACTTTTGTAAGTATATATGTTAATTATAAGATTGCTCTCATAGAAAATTCGAATGAAGTAATACAATTTGAACGAAATTAAAGCAGTTCCAGATTTCAAATGTTTTCTGAAAGGCTATACAAACCATTCACATGGCACATTACTCAGGAAAGCAAGGCCTTTTACGCTACATTATTTTCTTTAGCCAAGTATTTAATTATTGATTAGTTATAAGATGAGGAGGAGTTTTTAAGATATGTTACACTACAAGCAAAGTGGTTCTGTCTACCCACAAATTTATTTTAGATAACAATTCTCGTGTTTTGAGCAACTGATCTGTGCTGGTCACCGTGTTGGCTGGTCTAACAAAAATCCTGCAAAGTAAACACAATCCTCCATGCATTTCAGCCTGTCTTCCGCTGTTAAGAGAATGCCACAGATTAGGTCATTTCTCCAGAAAAGAAGTTCACTTCACTCCTCTTTCTGGAGGCTGGGAAGTCCAAGGGTATAAAGGCCACCTGTGGTAAGAGTTTCAAGCTGTATCATAATGTAGTAAAAGATGAAATTGCAAACAGAGGAGAAAGCAAGAGGAATGAAATTGCTTTTATGAGGACTCTTTCTCCTTATAAAACCCACTCCTGCATAAAGACTGGTTCAGGCTTTGCCCTCAAGACCCAATCATGTCTCCATAGGC
>RJWM01022257.1:0-33804 GCA_004363535.1 Dasyprocta punctata | reverse complement strand
AAGATTTTTATAAGTAAGTACTAATAAGTGAGTAATTAACCAAACTAGACCATCTAAGGCTTTTGACACTTCAAATTACTCAGCACAAATTATGCTTACATAAGGGACAACATTTATATAGTTATTATGGATTATTTCTATGCTGCAAAGTTAAGAATGAATGGTAAATTAAATCAAGGAATTCACAAAAGCAATACAACATTTTGATTGAAGTTTTTATGCAGAATCAAGTTTGTAAAAATATTTGCAAAGAAGCTTTGTTTATTGAGAGATAAGAAGTGAATTTACCACTAGTGTAGTATTAGATTGCCTAAAGAGGAAGGACAGAGTATGGCAAGTTCACTATAAAGCACTAAGATCAGCTTCTTAACATTATGGAAGTTTTTGCTCAGTTATAACGTTCAGAAATTTAAAGACGTTATCAAAATAAGTAGCTAAATCTAATGTCTTATACAGTTTCACTATGAAATCATGCCTTGAGTAACTGGAAGGTCATTAAATTTAATATTCACAATTTACTTCTTATATCATGCTATATACTATATATGCTTTTAGGAAGAGGGATCATATATGTAACATAAGGAAAAATGATTAAAAACAGAAATACTACAAAATGTTTTGACCAAAATTTTATTATACTTCAGTGAAAGGAGAATATAACAATGGAAAATAAAGGAAAGTTTATGGATGGGAGAGAATTAATAGGCTGTCTGAAAACAAGTCACTGAAATAAAATAAGAATACCAAGAAAACACTTGGAAGCTACCTTAAATCATGCTTATAATTCCTTGCATCTCACTCAACTCATTCAACTCTGAAATACCCAGAACTCATATTTCCACATTATGAGAACTTATCAGAGGTGGTGACTGCAGTAAAGAGAATCTGCGATACTTTCTAGGAAGAGTAGGCCTGCTGAGTTGTCTGGAGAAAGACTAAGTGGGTCCTATGTTTTTTATCTTCAATGTTTTGAAGAGCTTTTACTAGAAATTTGAGTGGATTGTTCCATGTTGTTTCAGAGAGAATAACTAGATTAAAACCATACTTTGACTATAAAAATAATATGTAAACCATTAGATTTTTTTCAACAAAAACAGTCTGTCATACGAATTATGGTTCTCATTACTAGGAATGGTTAAACCAAACATCTAGAAGGCAGATTGTAACAGATGTCTGATTGTAAAGCAGGAGTCTCTCATTCTGTGCTTTGCATAGACACTATAAATTATTGATCGATACAAGACTCCCTTCTTCCTCTGTCCCCCATCTTTAACACTAAGTTATGATCTCAGTGCTCATCAGTTTACTATTGTTTTCCTTCACATACTACTTTCTAGTTTCTGGTTTCTCATTTCTAGTTACTATCTAACCCCTACACATACCTGCTGCCTAAAAGTATAAATACTATATGTCTGTTTTGGAAACACCTAAATGGACTGATTCAGTAGTACTGTTTTGTGCCTAGTTTTTATTCAGTGCTATATGTGATATATGTTTTATACATTGATGGATTATTAATTTTAATTGTCTCATGTTGTGCATGTACTACACTTCATCTACAGTACTGATGAGAATTTGGATGGTTTCCGGTTTGAAGCTGTTGGAATAATGGCATCTCATAATCTTTCATTTTGTTGCTGGTGAACAACATGCGTTTCTACTGGAAATATATGTAGCAGTTCACTTGCTGGGCCCTGGGGAACATGTGTGTTTAGCTTTTATAGACACTGCAAAATAATTTTCCAATGTTTATTAATTAACGCTCCCACAAGCAATGTTTGAGAATTCTGGTTGTTCTATATCTTTGTTAACATTTACAGTTGTTAGTATTTGATATTTTTTAACAAAATATTTTTGATATATGTATACACATATTAGATAAATTTATTGCATGTATTTAATATATGCAACATGATCTCATAGGGTACATATAGTTAGTAAAGAGGATAATACAGTGAAACAAATTAACATGTTTCAAGAGCAGTTAAATTCTACTAATTTACTATGAATCCTAAGCACAGTACAATTTCATTATCTATAATCTTCATATCACTTTGCATCTCTAGATTTACTGATCCTACATATCTGTTATTTTGTAATTTTCACTGTGCTAATATATGTGTTTCAGTCAATGTGGTAATAAAGAAGTTTATATCTCTTCTATTCTTTAAGTGGCCTCCTGTATCTTCAGATTTCTCCTAGAAGAAAATCCAAAATTCTTACCGTGGTTGACACACCCCTGCTTTGTCCATTTCTGGTTCTATTCTGTATCATTATATCTCTCTAATTCTCCATATTCCAGATGCACAGGCTTTATGTTTGTGTTTTGAAATTTAGAGACTCTGTAAATTTCAGAACTTTTAGCACAACGTTTTTATTCCAGACTTTTATTTATTCAGCTTATTGAGATTTGAGTTCTAATGTAACATTTTTGTTTGTAAACCTGATCACTGGGGACAGATATAAAGAGACAAGATAACTTAAGGTGACATGACCTGAAATGCTTGTCTTGATGGGGTGTAGTATCAAAATTTGAGCCAGGTGCATATGCTCATGCCCATAGTCCGAGCACTCTAGGAGACTGAGGCAGGACGATGGCAAATTCACGCTCAGCCTTGACAATTTAGTGATTTAGCAATACTGTCTAGAGAGAGAGAGACAGAGAGAGAGAGAGAGAGAGAGACAGAGAGAGAGAGAGAGAGAGAGAGAGAGAGAGAGAGAGAGAGAGAGAGAGAGAGAGAGAGAGAGAGAGAGATTGCACATGTAGCTCAGTGTGATGCCCCTGGGTTCAATTTCCTGTACCACAAAACACACAAAAGATTTCAAAATCTGCAAGTAGTTAAACTCCAACTTCAGTTTTGTTGTGCCCTGGAATTTAGGTTTGGGATTTGCTGTTAGTTGCAATCAATCAGCAAGAGTTCTTCAAACAAGAAGGAGAGACAACTTTGAATAGCCTTCAGGAGTCACTGGGGTAAAAGAAATATTGACATGGACTCGAGCTCCCTTTCTGCAGAAATTTATTTTCCAAATGGAGCTGGGAGGAAGAGCACATTTTCCTTCGTGGAAGAATGCATGCTAACAGTTTAAACACTGCACACTATGATTTACTGAGAAGTGGAAAACATATCTATCATTTTTGGAAATCCTTTCCCTTTAGCATGGCTTTTATAAATCATTTTTGTCATGTACTATGAAGGAACTATTGTCTGTTTTATTTTTACTCTTTTCTTCATCAGATGAGCTGCAACTTTAATCGATTATATTATATGAAAGTAATTGTGTATAATTAGTATATTATACCTATAAATCATATAAATATCGTTGATTACATTTTAATTGATTTTACATACATTGAAAGAAAAAAACCTGGCATAATCTTGTACCTTTCACTTCTTAAAATACGTCTGCTTTTACATGGGCTTAAGGCAATTATGGCTGTAGTATGTTAGAAGTAAAATAATTGAAATGATAATAAAAACTCTAATTTTGTATTGTAACATTATTTTATATTATTAACTGTCAAATAGTTAAATAGGGATATAGAGTAGTAGTTAATGTGAATATTAAATGAGCCTATTAAATGGATAAATTTGGGAAGGTTAATATATTTTTGAGAAAGTAGATGTTAATAACATGTATAACATAATAATAGATATTAAACTGCATAATTCAAACCTTTGTAAACCCATTTGGGATATCTGCCTCATTAAAATAAAACAATTGTCATTGCCAAATTGTTTTTTAAATTTAAATTTTTTTTGCATTTTTTATTTATTGGTACATTTTGGATGAATATAATGATAACATTCATATAGGGAATTAGTACCTGGACATGACATATCTTACTTCTTTTTTTTTTCCATTTCTCTCCCCTCCATTCAACCCCTCTTCCCCTGCTTATTTACAAAATCTTTGTTTCCATCTTTTCCTTCTATTCTCTTTTTTTTGTTTTCTCTTTTTTCCTCTCTTCCTCCCCCCACACTCATCCCCCTTCTCATTTGAATATTTCGTTCTCATTTCCTAATATCTATTATACACTGTGGTTCTTATTTAACTTTTAGTTTCCTACACCTGAGAAATAAGGTGGTATTTAAACATGTATGCCTGACTTATTTCAGATAAGAATAAGACCTCAAGGTGCATCCATTTAGCTAGAAATGTCTGAAGTTTATTCTTCTTTATGGCAGAGTAGTCCTCCATTGTGTTAAAAAAAACCCCATGTCTTGTTATCCATCTGTCAGTTGATAAGCAATTGGGCTGTTTCCAAGATTCAACTATTACAAACTGTGCTGCTTTAAGAATGTATATATTGCTACAGCATGATGGTTTTAATTCTTTTGGGAAAACATCAAGAAGGGGAATAGCTGGGTCACATGGGCCCCCTAAATCTAGTCTTTTGAGGACTCTCCACACTGATTTCCACAGTGGGTACACCAGTCTACACTCCCACCAGCAGTGGAGAAGGGTTCCTTTTTCCCCATGGCACCTCCAGCATTTGTTATTGGTTGATTTCTTTTCCTTTCTTTTCTTTCTTTCTTTCTTTTTTTCTTTTTTTTTTTGGTACTAAAGATTGAACTCACAACCTCGCACCTGCCAGGCAGGTGCTTACACCACTGAGCTAAATCCTCGGTGGTTGATTTCTTGATAACAGTCATTATTTCTGGAGTGACATGGAATCTCAGCATTGTCTTAATATTCATCTCTCAATTTTTTCAGATATTTATTTGCCATTTCTATTTCTTCATGAGAAAGGTCTATGCATGTCAGATGTCCATTTTTGTATTAGGTCTTTAAGTACGGACAGTTCGATTTTTTTTTTTGAGTTCTTTATATAGTTTAGATTTTAGTCCTTTGTCTGAGGAACAACTGGAAATTTTTTTCCCCACACTGTGGGTTACCTCTTCACTCTGTTGGTGATTTATTTTTCTGTAAAAAGGTTTTTAATAAGATAGATCCCAGTTGTTGATTCTTTGTGATGGTTCCTGTGTGATCGGGGTTTGGATCATAAAGTCTTTGCTGTATCAGTGTCTTCAAGAGTTCTACATGTTCTACATTCCAGAAGTTTTAGTGCTTTGTTTAAGGCATTAGATCTTTGATCCATTTTGATTTTAGTTTAGTGCATGGTGAAAGATATGGGTCTAGTTTTAATCCTCCACATGTGGTAAATCAGTTTTTCCTGCACCATTTATTAAGGAGGCTATTAGTGAAGGTGTTTGGCCCCTTTATCCAAGATAAGGTTTGTGAGTATATTTGGAGTTGTTTCTTCATCTTCTAATCTATTACATTGATCCTTGGGTCAGTTTTTCTTTTCTTTTCTTTTCTTTTTTTGCCAGTGCCATGCTGTTTTTATCACAGTAGCCCTGTAGTATAATTTCATGTCAGGAATTGTGATGCTCCTTGCCTTGTCTTTGTTGCCCAGAATTGCTTTTGCTATTCTCAGTCTCTGCCGGTTCCAAATGAACTTTAGGATTTTTTTTTTTAATTCTGTGAGATAAACGCTGTTGGTATTTTGATCAGGATTGCTTTAAATCTGTATAACAACTTTGGAAGTATAGCCATTTTCACTATATTGGTTCTTCCTACTGAAGAACAAGTGAAATCTTTCTCTTATCTGATACTCTCTTCAATCTCCTTTTTTTCAAAGTACTATAGTTTTCAGTTAAACGTCTTTAACTTCCTTTGTTACATTGATTCCTAGGTGTTTCAATTTATTTGGATAATATTGTGAAAGGTGTTTTCCCCTAATTTCTCTCTCAATGTGTGTATTATTTGTGTACAGGAATGCTATTGATTTTTGAGTGTTGACTTTGTATCCAGTTATGCTACTGAATTTGGTTATTAAATCTAGAAGTCTTTTGGTTGAGTTTTTGGGGTCCTTTACGTGGACTATCATGTCATCTACAAATGATAATTTAATTTCTTCTTTCTCTATCTTTATTCCTTTTATTTTTTTCCCTTGCTTAGTTGCTGGGGCTAGTGTTTCCATAACAATATTGGAGTGGTGACAGTGGGGATTCTTGTCTTGTTCCCGATTTTGCAGGAAAAGTTTTCAGCAAGGGACCACTAAAAATCAATCCATCAGCTGCTATAAGATGTGAAGAAGAAAAACATAATATTGATTGATATCAAATTGCTTAATGTTTCTTTGAGAATCTTTCACATTTATAGAGAATAATTAACAAGATATCAATCTTCTTCCCTCAAAATTTACAAGGAAAAAAACCCTACCAAATTATGTTCATGAATGATCTTTAACTTCAACTATTAGAAGAATATGAAGAAGAGTGTTAAGGGGAAAATGGGACACCCCTAACATATTTTGTACTCTTTAAACAAACTTCAGAACAACAGATTTATAGCAATAATTCAAGAAGAAAACTCTTAAAATTTTATGGCTATGGTGATGAAGAATTACAACAGAAATTAATGACTTTATATTTATCATTCATTTTCAGTAGTTGATGATGAAGAATAGATAAGATTTGCTTGAAGTATGGATGCTAGTATAAAATTCTCTGTAGGAAATGTGCTACTAAAATCTTTTCATAATTGTGTTCTGTGCACAGAAATGTTTAGAGACATTATTAAATGGGCTGCCTGATGTAAAATTCTATGTATAGGGAACACAGAAAAAAATCTAGAGATGAAAGTATGGAGAAATTATTTCTCAAACAATAATATAAAACTTTAGAAAAGTATTGACTAGAATTTTTAATAATCTAAAAATGTTTTTCCTTATATACCAGATGCTTGCTCCCTAACAGTGACATTTGGCTTGGTGTACTTATTATTTCTAATTTCAGCTTTCTGTAAAAATGTGTATGAACTGCATATCAGTATTTATTTATTCATGAAAGATATACATTTTCTCTGGTCCTAATATTTTATGTAGCACACCAAAATATATTAATTATATTAGGAGATGAACAGAGAAATGCAAATGAAAATACTGAGATAAAGATGTTAGAAAAATATTCTAAAATATCTATCTTGTTAATTAACATGGCTTCCTCAAATCCATGATAATCCATGATAATCTAAAATCCACAGTAACCTAAAATTGGATAACATTTTAAGAAATACAATTAGGACAATGCATTCATCACAAAAGAAGGTTAATGCAAATCTATTTATAAATAATCTCTATAATTTAAAAGATTTAAAGAGCTGATTAGACTGTGATCGACTTGAATCCCTAATGTGGCTCTTGAAGAGGTAAGGGGTCAATCCCATTATTTGCGTGCACTTGCATCGCTGTTATACATGATTTTCTGAGAATAAGTTTAGTTAACGCTACATGGAATAATTTTAGATAACTTGACTGCTCACAAGTAAACCAAATTGTCTCAGTGTCCAGGCTGCTGGTGGCTCTCTGCTACTGTCTCATGACCTGAGCAGTCAAATTCTTTTGGGCCTCCGTCTCATTACCAAGTTTCCCTGGCTGATAGTTTTTGGTAGGAACCTTTCTGCATTTAAACAGATACTTACTTCTAAAGGTGCCTTTCTGCATGTTGCTAGCTCTCATGTGAAATAAATTTGCTATTCAGACAACTCTCTACCTCTGCAGTTTCCCTCTCTGTGGATTCAATCAACTGTGGATAGAAAGTATTTGGGAGAAATTGTATTGAATTATTTTGCATTGCATTGTATTGTATTGCATTGTCTATGTTGAATATGTACAGCATTTTTCCTCATCATTATTTTGTAAGCAATACAGTATAACAACTATTCACATAGCATCTACATTGCATTATTGTGAGATATCTAGAAAGATTTGAGGTACATAGGAGGATAGATATATGTTACATGACAATTCTATGCCACCTTATATAGGGAACTTAAGCAGCTGCTAGTGTGTATGTGGGGGTACTGATGGAATCAGCCCTCCACGAATACCAAGGGATGACTGTAATCAGTTTTGATTCCTTTTTATTTAAAGCATGATTGAATTTTATAGTTGGAAAGAATTTTAGAGATTAAGCGTATTAATGTTCTCATTTTTATTATTACTCCTTTTCCAATAAGCTAGTTTTTATTTTCAACCTCTTAATTTTAGTAATAATTCTGTGTTGAAATTATTCATCTGAGAGTTTATTGTTTATTCTAAGACTATTCTATTTTAAAAAATTAAACGTATCTTTAACTGATGTAAGAAACCATGAAATTTTACAGATAAATGGGATACCATGTAATGTTTCAATATATTTATATATTGTATAAGGTTTAAATCAAGTTTAATGTCAAAGATTTGTCATTTCTTTATGGTGAAACATTCAAAATCTTTACTTCTAGCTTTTCGAGGTATACAGCATGCACGTTTGTAGTTATCTTACTGTGTAAAAACACACTAGAACTTATTCTTAGATAATCGTGATTTATCTAAATAGATATTTATCAAAAAGAGAAATGCAAATGGCCAACAGGTAAATGAACAATGCTCAAATCACTAATCATCAATGGAATGGAAATCTGAACTACAGTGATGTAGCACCTCACTCCAACAAGAATGGCTATTATCCAAAGGCAAAAGATAACACATGCTGGCCAGGATATGGGGGAAAGGGAACTTTCGCACACTATTGGTGGGAGTGTAAACTAACAGCAGGCATTACGGAAGACAGTATGAAAAGTCCTCAAAAAATTAAAAATAGAGCTACCACATTGTACAGGAACCCACAAGTGAGTTCATTTCTAAAGGAAATGAAATAAGTAGGCCCAAGAATATTGTTAAAAATTAGTAATAATGCTATTAATATTCCTATTTATATGACTGTTAAGGATATTATAAAGAATGCTATTTAAAAATATTAACTTAATGACAAAGGGATCAAGAGATGGAGTCAGGAGGAAGGAAGGGAAAGAGAAGGGGATGAAAAAAGAATTAAGATGTGTTGTGCACATACACCGGTTCCCCACAAGGAATGTAATTATTATACACTGCAGGCATGTACTAATAAAAAATGCAAAAAGATGTCTAAGAATTAATAAAGACATTTTAAACATTTTTTTGAGGCAGAGTCCATTTTATTTAGAAAATAATGAAATGTGTCAATTCTTTCAACTCAAATGCCCCACAGAGTGAGTCATGGACCCCTGAGAGTCCTCGAAATTCTCAATGAGGTCTCTAACGTAAAACAGTTTTTTTTCTGGTAGTCCGAAGGTATTATTTACCCTCTGGGCTGTGTTAGAACTTGCACTGCTAGGGAAAGAAATGGGAAGTAGAAGGCAGTCCCTGTCCATGACTCAGGCGCTGCGCTGTGCTCTGTTCATAGTGTGGTCTTGGCCCCGCTCACTTCGAGATGTTGCGATGAGGCAGTAAGAAACATTAACCCTAACCCTAACCCTAACCCTTGAGTACCTGTGCTAGAAAATGGTCCTGCTACATGGAACTGTGCTTGCCTTGATGAAAAGTTCTGAGATGGTGGAATTTTGACAGAACTTCTGTATGCTTTCTCTGTACATGTTCTTAAATGGTGAAGAGTTAATTTTTAAGATTGTCAATATTTTTTCACTGCACTATAACATAAAATACTCTTTAAAAAGAACTGGATAATTTGCATGAAGAAGAAATTCATTGACATACCCCAGAATTTGCTAATTATGGCAGGTGACATCCACATGGATCAGAAGTAATTTATTGTATTGTAGTTTTGGACTCTTGATTCTATTTTCTCCCATTAACAAATGCTCTGAGTATTGTGGCAGACACACTGACTGACAATATGTTTGGATGATGTGATGAACTCAGGTAGCACAGAAATCTGTTGTGAGTTTAAGATTCTGTTTATTGTGGTTATGATTCTGTTTATTCGTCTGCAGTGTTTTGTGTCAACAGAAAACTCTGAAGTCAGGGAAGTGATGGCTGAGAGTACTTCTGAAATTAAACATCATTTGAGACATCACTCAGGAATTATGTCAGGTAACAGATTATATTTGAACCCATCTCTTCAGTTTACATGAGTGTTATGAATCAGATAGAATGAACAAGGCTTTATAAATTTGATACTTCAACCATTTGCTTGTACCTTTGAAAGGATATCTTTAAATTCTGACATTATATATTTGAGACTATGCAAATCCTTTACAAGGAGATTCATCCAAATTTTTATGATTAATTATGGCTAATGGAATATTTACTTCATTTTGTCAAATTATATTCTGAAATCTGATTTTTCTATGAAGTGGTAGAAAGAAGAAATTTCTAAGGCAGCTATCCAACAGTAGAAGATGGTATCTTGGAAAGAAATAGTAACAGTAGCATAAAGAAAAATAATGATAATGCTATCAAACCTTTTTGATATCACACCTACTGTGTGTTGGGTATTGTGCTGAGTGCTTTGCACGCATTATCTCACTTGTACAACTCCATGACCTAAATAATAATACTATCTTTATTTTCCAGATGAAACTGAGTCCAAGTGATGGAATAGGAATTCAAAGCTAGGTCTGCTTAATTCTGTATCCCACGCTGCTCACCAACTCACTAGAAACTTTGTTCTTGGAGATGATCAAGCCTAGTCCAGAAGATAGGTTGGCAGGGAGAACCTAAAAAGCTTCCAACATCAAACGGATGGTTAACCAAGAGAATTAAAACTTTCAAACCCTGAGAATCTGTGATTCTATGTTTATATCAGTAAGAAGTGTATTTTTATGTACCTTTCAGCTTCAGAAAGGGAATCGTGACTGGAATTTCATCAAAGATGGATTTAAAATTAGTTTTAATTTAAAGCACTAAAAAGGAATATGAAAAAATTTGGAAAATTTGGTTCCAAAACAAACGATTCCTTCAAATTGTGTGTTAAATTTAGTCAAAGAAATATGGTGTAACTCTGTTGTAAAATGCCTTGCTTTGGGTCCTTTATCTACTCTCAAAATATACTTTTTTATCCTTTGGTTTCCTTCCTTGGAGTTTCGTCCCTTAATCTACTCTCTATGATGAAGTTATCTACTGAAGCACAAATTTGATCACATAACCCACCTCCCAGTATCATTCTGATGATTTTCTTTACCCATGTTTTTACTGTAGTATTCAAATATTGTCACACTTCGGCCTCAGCTG
Source organism: Dasyprocta punctata (assembly GCA_004363535.1). NCBI lineage: Eukaryota > Metazoa > Chordata > Mammalia > Rodentia > Dasyproctidae > Dasyprocta > Dasyprocta punctata. The sequence continues at coordinate 22,745 of RJWM01022257.1, read as the reverse complement.
TGCAGTCTTCCAACATTTCAGCGATCTGTCATTCCAGACCATGAAGATATATTCCCTAAATCTGTTACATATATTGTCTCTGTACTTGTCTGTGTATTTTTAACTCTGTCCACATGCTTCTCTTCCTATTTTCCATCTAGGAAATGTCCACTCAGCCTTTTAGTTCCAATATAAATGAAACTTTATGTATGAAGCTACCAAACTGGTCCCAAGTAGAGTTAATCATTCCTTTTAAATTCTTACAGAGCACTTGGTGCATATTGTAATTTTATCACCTTGAACTGTAATTGTATCTCCATGTTCTTCCAACTATCAGTTCCTTGTGGAAAAAGACACGTTTTATTTTTCTTTTTTTAAAAAATAATCTGTATAGAACCATGATTTCACAAGCAAGTGCTTAGTGCAGTTAATGGTGAGCAATAGTTGCTCAAAAATCTCTGTCAAATGATAATTTGAATGTTATGTCAAGGCAGAGTACGTAAAGGAATAGCTGAACATTTAGAGTTTGCTTACATCAACATGATTTCCTCTTGACACATACTTTTCCTCCCTACTTTTGAGAGCTCTGGAAAAGTATATGACAATTTGAAAAGCACCATATGTAGAACACTGAAGTGATACACAACCTCAGTATGAAATTTTAGCGAACAGCAATACATACTTGGGTTCACTTAGTATAGAAAATGCAGTGGTACAATAAAGAGAAAAATCTTTTATTTACATCTTAAAAAAGTTTCAAAACAACTCTATGAGCTAGCTGGTTAGGGGTCCTTATCTGAAGTCAAAAGGTGGCCGTGTGCCCATGGCTTACTTTTAGCCTTCTGTTTCCCCCAGAGAGAATGTAAATTCCTCTTTACCAATTCCAGGGTCTCCTCGGGTAGCTGTTCTTCGGATCAGTTTCTTTCTGCCTTGGGCACATGGACAGACTGTATTTGCAGCCTTTCTTGCTGTGAGCTGGCAGGAGGAAGGTACACAGAAGTTCTATGTACCACCTCAAGGTCTGGCCTTCATGCTTTGTCTTCTTGCCCATCTACTTTATGAGCATAGAAGATCCCACAAAGGATTCTAGTGTTTGCTGTGGTACAGAGGAGCTACAAGATGGAAATGAATGGGTCCTTGAATCACGGCCTGGTGGCTGTCCTCCAAACTGGTTCATTGATCTTCTTACCTGACACAGTAGTAGAATCTATTGTGTGATTACAGGAAAATTTTTGAGATGCTTGTTATAGCAGATAGTGTACTCTGAAGAAATATAATGATTGTACACACAAACACTTAGAAATGTGACTATCGCATGGCAGTTGCACAGGGATACACATTCTTTTTTTCTTCAATATAATGAAATTAAATATCTGAAAATCACCAACATCTGATTAACCAATATTTCAGAACTAGTAATGAGCCATCAGCCAGGCTTAGCTGGAACGGCCTTGAATTCTGATGATCTATGTCCACAACGGGGCACTCAGTGTATGATTTCCTTGGAGAAAGAGGTCTTTCTATAGCTACACCAACTGAATGGAAGGGCTCATGAAATGCTCTGTGAATTATTCTACTGTAGATTAATTATGACTTATTTATTTATTTATTCACCTTTGTTTCGAGTTTAGGACTTTTTCCTATAGTGGAAAAGACAAATTTAAGGATTACCTTTCATTCTCAGATTTACTTTGTTTATTGTAAAAGTGCCAAAGTAGGCTGAATGGTTAAAACACAATTTTTATTGCTGATGTTATGGTTATTTTAGAACCCTAGGATCAGGAATATATTGATTCTTTTCTAGGAATTCCAAAACACAATGTTCCTTTTCTTTTTTGCAGAGATAGTTTTAAAAAAATTCATTTTAGGTGACTATACACATAAAAATTCTCCAAGGAAAGGCTAAGATGTGAAGACATATCTAAACTCAGAATAATCAGACTTTCAACCTGCTTCCATGTGTATATCAACTTGCCTTAACCAAATGCTACTATTATGCAAATGAAATTATGTTATATACTTATATAATATGTATTATATTCTACAATATATAATAATATATAGCATAAACTGTTTTATAACTCTGCCCTTAATTAATTTGAGCACACATACATACTCATGCATACCCACACAAATACATCAAGAAATATTCTCATTGAAAGAATTTTAATAGCCTGGTAAAGGAAAGAAAGTAATATCTGCTAAGAATAATGTAATTTCTTCTCTTTCTGTCTTATATATATATCTGTTTAAATTGGAGCAGAGTTCCTTAGCTTACTTAAAGTGAATGATTTGCAATAATAATACAATGTAGACTGCAAAAGAAATTCATTTTCTGTATGGCAGTACAAAATTTGACCAAATTTAGAGACATTTCATATCTCTATGAAATCATATTTTGATTTCATAATTTACCATTTTTTTCTGCCATGTGCTGTATATTCTATACGTAACATGGTACTATTTTGCCAAGTACATTATCATTAAATTCTGATTTACATGTAATTCATGACTTAAATCTCCTGTGCTCTACCTAAATTACTGCTTTCTATGCCTTTTTGTATTATTAATAATATTTATAATATGAAATAAGTAAATTTTAAATTAGTAGAAATGTAGTTATGGATAGCAAGTTGAAGAAGACTATTACATAAAAAGATCCAACAGGAATTGATTGTAGTTGATATCTATTATAATTTTCTCAAGATTTTCTTGAAAATCCTATTCAAATATATTTCAAGAGTTTTTTGAGATACTTTCTCTGTTCAAGTGATTTTTTTTATAGGAATCTGAAAGATTCATGATGGAAGGATTAAAAACTTCTATAACACCAAATGTACTATACTTTGAACTTCAAAGTAGTTTATAAATATGCATTTCTTTCCTGATGTACATGCTGTATGCTGTTGTACAGTTACTTTCATTGTATACTAGAAGCCACATAAACGGTTTATAATCTTAAATATTTCTGCTTCCTGTTATTCTTGCAAATAGTGATTTTAGGAAACACTTATTTGGTTATTCACACGGAACATTCTTCCAAAAGTGGCCTGCAAACCTTCAGCGAACACGGACTGGTCACTTTTTCCGCTGCGGAGTTGCAGTTTGACCTTAGCGTGACCTATCTAAGGAATGCAGAACCAGGAGTAGAATGTGGTTCCAAGTGGGAAAATTAAACTAGTGCTGCATGAACAAGGGAAGAAGTGACGGGACCTGACCTAACCCAGATGGGAGGTTGGCCTCTGATAGGACAGTGAGAACCTCACCCACAAAGGAAGGTAGAAATCCGTAATTTTGGGTAAGCATATTAAAAAAAAATAAAAACAAACATAAAAATCATTCTCTAACAATTTGAAGAGAAGCAGCATCTGCCTCCTGTGTGTGTGTGCGCACGCGTGTGCACATTGGTGTGTGTGTGTATGCTTTTGAGAACACTCCCAAGTGTTCTCTGACCTTGGCAGCATTTACCGAGAGCAGTTGACAGGCACAGATTTGGGCTCACATTCCCCTAATCTGCCTTCCAAATTCTTTCTTGCATTTCCCTTGCTTGTTGTATCCTGTGCATTTCAACTTGGCATTTCAGCATTTGTCACTGATCCTATTTTAAAAATCAAACTTGGTGTTGTTTTGGCTTAGGTACCTTAAAAACAACAAAAAAATGAAAAGCAAGGAACTATTTATGAGGTCTTGGAAGGAAAAGAAGTGGAAACCAGCGGTTTCCTGTTCATAAGAGCTGACTCTGGAGCACGGGTTTCTTCAGCCTTGGGTTTTGTTTTCTGTCTGCGGGCCTCTGATGTCTGAGTGAATATTCTATCTATTGACTTAAGACGAGAATAAAAGCAAACTCTTTCCGAATTAAAGTTCTTTGGGAAAAACACAGAGTTGGAAAAGGAGATATTTATTTCAAACCCGTGATAAGAATTGCGTTGCACAGAGGCCCTCTCCTAGCAAACATCGCGATACTTGTTTCAGCCTGGCCACTCCCAGCCTCACGCCCTGCTTCCCTCTCTCAGAGGGCTGCACCAAGCATCACCCTGTCGCTTTCTTCAAAACCTGTTGTCCCATGGGAATTGGGAAGCAATTAGCCTGATTGGCTGATTAATGAACACCTGATTACTGTAAAAGAGTGGAAGAATAATAATTAAGTGCATTAGCTTTTCCACAGTGATATATACGTACCCACATTTATAACAGTAGAATTTGCAATAGCTAGTGTGTGTGTGTGTGTGTGTGTGTGTGTGTGTGTGTGTGTACAACAGACTACTTACTACTCTGCCATAAAGAACATAAACCTGAGCCATTTCTAGCTAACTGGATGCACCTTGAGACCATACTCTTGATTGAAATAAACTGGAGACATGTGTTTAAATATTACATTGTTTCTGTGGTGTGAGAAACCAAAAGGGTAAATAAGGACCAAAATATATAATAGATATTGGGAATATGAAGACAATATTCAAATGAGAAGGGGAACAAGAAAGGGTAAGAGGGAAAGGAAGGAAAGGAAAAGAAAAAGAGAATAGAAGAAAAAAATGGAAACAAAGCTTTTGTAAATAAGGAATGGGAGAGAGGTTGAAGGGAGGGGAGGGGATTATGGAAAAAGAAGAATCAATATATATTATGTATAGGTCCAAATTGCCTATGATGAATGTGATCATTATGTATATCTAAAGGGTATCAATAAAATTAATTAAAATTGTATTAGCTTTAAATTTAAGTAAGCCTTACTGATGAATCTATTCTAATTAAAGAAATCTCTGATTCTTTCACAGAACTTTTCTGAGAGCTTTTGTTCAGAGTGCACCTTGCACAGATGATAGCCTCGTCTGCCTATGTGCAAATGAATGAAGACCTATTTTTTTTAGGATGCTCACCTATGCACACTTTCTATGCAATATGAAGAGTAGATCCAGTGTCTATATGCATCATGAATTTTAATTGGTACCTTCCCCAGATACTGGTACTCTTGGTTAACCAAATCAGACTAATACATAATTCGTAGGAAATAAATTGTGATGTTCTTGATTAGTCTTTTTATTAAGAAAATATCCTATGGTCATCATCAAAGGCAGGAAGGCATTAGATGGAGCCTTAAATCGTATTACCCTCAGTTCGTTTCCTATTACTTTCATTTTAGGAGATGATGGTTGTACTAGACAGATAAGGATGGCAAGGAAAAGCTAGGTCAGAAAGGGAAGGCTGGACATTTAGAACTGAAGTCTTATAATGATATGGAAACCCTGCACTCAAAATGTACAATCCTTCTTTCTGTATTTTGCAAGTGTAGGACTGTCTGCAAAAGCTCTTTTGTTAATTCTTATTTTCATATCTATTTTTTCCTAGTCATAGCTAGTATACTTCCAACTTTTTTTAGTGTACAAAGTAAACTGATCTACTGAAGGAGACCTGATTATCTACAGTGAGTCCAAAGAATCTATTAAAGATAGAATCATAAAAACTGACTTGAAAGTAACCATTTTGACAAAATATCAATGTGGTGATAAAATCATGAAGTGGTTAAATTTTTCAACTGCTATTCTGTCAGTGAGAGAAGTAGGCCTCCTTAATAACATTTTCATTCAATTCTATAACACTCTGTCACTTAGAGTTAATAAAACATTTCATTGTGCTTGCTAACAATCCTCTCTGCTTCTTTGTGCTTATCCTTCCTCTAGTGCTTGTTTGCCAAGGCAGGAGAGGAGAGAGATCCATCCCCAAGGCCCCAGGGCACTGCAGGTTAGCTGTGCTCTATATTGCTGACTGCGGCTCTTGCTCCTGGATGGCCCCACCCCTGGTAGTGGTGGCGAAATAGCCATTCTTTTGCATCCATCTCTGCTTCTATGTGCCCTGCCCACTACAGCCTCCATCTGAATGGAGGGCTCTCCAATGCCAGCACTTGCTCAGGCATTGATTCCTCACAGGGTGGTTGCAGTGGCCTCCTGATGTCTACCTCCTTTAATAAGGGATGTGTGTCTTAGGTTCACTATCTTTACTTCCTTATTTCCCATAGCAGGTGGAGCACCTATAATGTCTTGCTTCTGGAGTACACTCTCCAAGGGAACAGCCTCTTCTTGGCAGCAGTACAGCAAAGTGGCTACCAGGTGCCATCTTCTCCTCTGTCAAAAGATCCCTGTGCATCCTTGCAATGTGCATATGATGGGAGGAGGCCAGCTGTATGTCTGCCACTTTCCATTTCTGAGCTACCAATTCTCTCTGTGTCTTCAGATGCTAGCTTATTAGGAGCTCAGTCATTTTCAGACAAGAGATGACTAGCAGGATTTGTTCTGTTTACAAGAAGAGACACTGTGGATTCTCCGTTTTTTGTTGGAAGGCTAGAGTAGGATCAACTCAACTCCTTTGCCACAGGGAGGATGAGGAGGTATGATTGTTCTCCACAAACTCTATAGTGCTCTTACTTGTATCTGTATATGCAGAGGCTCTTCTCTTACATGCCAGTATGATAAAAGTCACCAAACAAGTTTGGCTCCTGTTGCCCACTAAACTACATTATGTAACAATACTAAACATGGGCACAAATAGGTCTTGGAATAAATACAGACATCTGCTGATAAGAATATAAATTACAGTGTAGGAGCAGAAGTGTAGATTGGAAAGAAGACTGCAGCTCTGAGCTTTTGCTGTGCTGTGGAGGCCAGGCAGTTAATTCTACAGAGGGCTGGGGTGTCCTGACAGGTCTGCTAATGTAGGTGATGCAGAAAATTTTCCCTGTAAACCATCAGGTTTGAGCCTCAAATTTTATGACCAAACTTTGGAGCAGGTAAGACATGAAATCAGGTTTCCTGACTTTAATCGTAGATTCCTTCCATTTAGTTTATCTATTAGGGTTAGATCCTTCCAACAGGAAATTTATCAGAGGAAACTGGTTATATTGGTAAGGTAAGAGATAAGTAGTAGAACAGGGCAACAGCCCAGTAGCAATTGCAGGGAGCTGCTACTACCCTCAGGGCTTGAGTGTATTACTGGAGCCAATGTCGCAGGGACAGAAGCTGGGACTATAGAGAACAGGGTTCTCTGAGGGGAGCCGGAAACCAAAGAGGCACAGCCATTATCAGGGAACCAGCCCAGGGAGAGAGAAACAGGAAGCATCTGGCTTGCTCCTTCATCTTGTCTTCCATTCTTCAACCTGTGTCCTTGTTCCCTTACCCCATTCTTGCTTTTCTGGAAATAGATAGTGTCTTAGTTACTTTTTTTCTCATTGGTGGGAGAAAATACCTGAAACCCAAATTAAGGAAGGAAAGGTTTATTTAGCTCTCAGTGTATAGAGGTTTCAGTCCATAATCAGCTGGCTCCAAGGCAGGGTGGTGTGGCACAAGGGCAACACTTCAGGGTGGCAGAAGACGGCAAAGCAACAACAACAAAGGGGAAAAGGGGCAAAAGGATGCCTCCTTCCCTCCTTGATGTTGTATGCAGGTTACCAGCTCCTGGGTGGGTGCAGCACTCACATCACCAATCCCAGTGCTAAACAATGAACCAATCACAAATGCTAGATTCAGCTGCTTCCAGCACTGCATGAGGCTTTAGGGGAACATCCAAACACAAACCGTAACAGATAGTCATCCTGATAGCATTATTCAGGAAAATACTGTCGGTTACAGACTAAAGCAAAACATGGCTTGTTTAATAACTAAATGCTAAAGGGGCATTTTTAAGATTAAAAGGAGCTGAGTGTGGTGGTGCATGCCCATAATCCTAGAACTCAGGAGGCCGAGACAGGAGGATCACTATCAAACACCTGGCCTAGATCCCCAATCTGCCAAATGAGTGTAAGGTGAAGGCTTAAATAAATGAGACAACTGGTATGATTTTAGGGCTCCAGGAGGATCAAAACCCTCTGCAGAGTTTGGGGACTCTGGTGGCTAAGACAGGGGATGTCTCTGGGTAGCCCATATTTATTTAGGGGGTTGGAGTGGCAAACACAGGAAAACTGAATGACCTTGGGAGTGGTTGAAGGACTTTTCTAAGTAACAAATTATGTTAATTTAGAAGTATCTTAGGAGAAGATCTCCAAGTTGTATTTCACTACAGGAGTGAAATGCCTGCAGCTACAGTTTTTGTTTAGTTAATTGCAGTTGGAGCCAGGTGTCCTCAGCTGTGACCTTATCTCGCCCTTTGAGGCATCTAATTGTTCTCAGGCCAGCCATGCCCTGGCCATGCCGCAGCCCTGCACATGTGTTCAATTTCCAGTTCCAACAGCTCCCAACAGATCACTGCAAGTTCGAGGTCAAAGTGGGTTACAAAGTGAGTTCAAGGTTAGTCTGAACTGCATAGTGAAACCCTGTCTCATAAAGACAAAACAAAACGAAACAAAGAGTAAAAGGAAATATACTCTCAGAAAATGAATATTAAAGTATCATAAAAATAATAAGTATTGTTCGAATAGCAAACAATAAAATGAAAGCTGGCTCTTCTATTACTTATTCCTTTTTATTTTCATCCCACTGCTTACTGTAACTCATCTCTTTTTTGCCCCATCACAGGAGAAGTGCAGAGAGAGAAGAACCAGAAAGAGGAGGTGGAATCCAGGGAAAGGCAGTAAGAATCTCCAGAGAAAAAAGTGGGGAGAAGCTCCAGGTAGAGACAATATAGGCAGAAAAGTGAGGCTGGACACTGCAGTTGCAAGTCAAAACACAGAAACAATACTACACATACTGTACGTTAAGGGGGCATTCTCCTTATTCAAATGAGATGAGGAAGAAGGGCTTGGGAGGCCTAGTGTGACGGAATATATCAATCAAATCCTCTCTCGCACTGAGTCCCTGTCCCTTAGACTGACCTTGATTTTTTGCCACAGATGTTTAATCCTTTGAACTAGTGGTACATCCCAAATCCCATATTTTAGGAAATACTTTACAAAGCATTATTTTTTCTTATGATTTAAATTCATCTAGATTCAGAGGTCTAAGTTTGGACAGCCAAAGGAAGCATACACAGCCATAGGAATCATGTCTCTTGTTGTAGTAGGGAAAATGCTTACGAACTGACCATCAACCTGAGAAAAAGCAGACAGCTATATTGTGCATCCGTTATTTTTGTTTACTACTTGATACCTGTCGGAGCTTGTTTGCTGCTGCTCTGAGCAAGTCATCACCCCAATTTAATTTCATTTTTGCCTGTTCATCACCCAGGCCTGTTCTGCAATTATGGTAATTGTTTTGTCACCTCTTATCCCCATGTGGAACTTGAAACGGGTCACTGATTCTTTAAAATAAAGTCAGTGTTCTTTTTATTTTCTGTGTTTCATTATTTAGAGATGTTTATTGAAGAACGTAAAGACCAGGGTTGAAGTAATTTGTACCAAAGACACCCAATATCATGACAGATTCAGGATGTGGTGGGAGACTGGCAGGTGGGGAAGGGAGAGGCAGAGAGGAATAGTTGGCAGGACCTGTGTGTATCATCTTCTCATTTTAGAAGCCCATATGGTGCTTCATAATGCTCTCCTCAATTGCCATATAGTTTTAGTCTACATCTTATTAAAAATAACCTCTATTAAGAAGATCATCCTCGTTAAATTATGAATCTCATATAATCACAAGAATTTTTTTTCAGGACTATCTTGAGTTTAATATAGACAGCCTTGAAAGTCAAATTAGGACATCTATTTTTTTAATGAAAAAGAAAAGAAACTGAAAGAACTGTTTCCACTATTTAGTTTGTCAAGGACATAAAGATTATTTATCTCTGATTAAAATCATGTTAAAGTTCATTTTAATGTAAGCAAAATAAAACAACCCAAAATATACCAAAGAAGCACCCCCAACACTATCACTGATAATTGAGTGTGTCTTCTTTTTGTAGCTTGATATATGAAGGAGTGAAACCTAATTTTAAACCTTGGAAATAAACTACACAAAAGAAATCAGTTCATGATGCCAAGAATCCTGCAACATGGTGTATGTGGTGAGATATAGCTGCAGTAGGAAGTTGTAGTGGATCCAACAGAGGTCAGTGATCTATTAGAGATTACTCTTATAAATAGTATAGTATTGTACTAATGAGAATTAATTATATCAATTTGTAAGTTCTACTTAATTCTCAGAGCAATTTAGGGGAGAACATAAATAGATAATCAAAGGGAAATGGATTTACTTTACTACAATTTTGTTGACATTTTCAGATTTGAGCTATTTGTCTGAATATTTCACTTACAGTTCAGATACAAAGTATGATTTGAATGGTTTTCAACATTCACATTGACCGTGTAAGGGGGCTGCTCTCTCTGATGGCTCCCCTTCCACCACCCACTGCTTCCTGGATTGGTAACCAAAGAAAAACAGAACAGCTTTCTTGAGCAGACTCACTCAGAGCTCAGTCACACACTCACAGACTCCTACAACAACCAGAGGAAAATAAAAGATATGGAAGCAGTGTGCATCGATGTACTCACCCTTCGATTTTCTATATCATTGCCCTGTGAGTTCTGGCTGCTGGACCTAGAGACACATGCCTATTTTTATCAACTTGATTTCACCAAAAAGATAAATATATCATTTTGGCAGAGAAGTCAAAACAAATGTGAAAACTGAGAAACATCCAAGTTATTATCTTTGCAATTAGCTTTTATCACCAGTTGGACGGCATCAAGAGCCAAAGATTTATCAACCATTGACGTAAACTCATAGTGTAGAAATTCTGAAGATATGCCATGAAATGAAGAGCTTTGTAGTCTCAAAATAGGTACTGTTTTTTAATTGTCTAACAGAATAATAGCCTATGCTATAAAGGATAAAGTGAGATTAATAAGAATCTTAAATACAAAAAATTCAAGGTGTTTAAAATTTGTGATATATCAGATATTATATGTAATTTAGTTTATTCAACTTATGAAAGTTTAACTCATGTAGAGCATTAGGTATTATCATGCATTTCTAATGATTTTTAACTCAAATTTATTTGCAAAATATACTTGATAGCACTTCAAAATTTTTGGCATTTTCTCTAATGTTAAGAAGTAATTTGGTTTTAAAGCATACATACAGATTCATCTGTCAAATAAAAGATCAAGTGAATCTATTTTTTGTTAAGTTGAGCACCAGTTTTTTTTTAAAGTCACAGAATACAGAACATATTTTGGAATATTTAAGGTTGGATTTTTTAACTTAAAATTTATATTTTCCTGACTATACATAAGCATACCTATTAGGAAATTATAAACTAGTTTGAAAAGGCAATACCTGATTTAAATATAATCTAATAAAGGAAATACATTTTTAATTACATAAAATTATTAAACTAGGTTAAACAAGATATTTTGAACTAGGTGTGGAGGCATACACCTGCAATTTTAACTCTCTGGGAGGCTGAGGCAGGAAGACTGCATGTCGGAGCTCAGATCCTGTCTCAAAAATAAAAAGGGCTGGGGATGTAGTTCAGTGAAAAGGCCGTGGGTTCAGTCCCCAGTAGAGAAACAAAAAGATATTTTGAGCTAATATTTCTAAATGCCTGTCATAAAACTCCTAAACTGATGTTAATTTTGGTGCTTTGTACTTGGAAGCAGAATATTAGATGGAAGGGAAATTTTAACATGTAGGTATATCCTTAGGTCAGTCTTTTTACACTTGAATCATATCACGTTTCATTGACAATAGTTAACTGGAGATAATAAACTTATTTCCTGTTATAACATGTTTAGGTAATTAAGTCAGGAGGAGATTAGCATGTAAATACTAAAACACTTCCAAATTTTCTGTGTTCAAACTACTAATGCTCCATTATCAGTTAAATTAGTTTAAATATGAACAAATATAGGCCTAATGCTTAACCTGGAGTGGTTTTAAAAGTAATTTACATGTGTGACAAGTTTTCATAAACATTAGAGGTTGAGAGTCACAAGAACACCCTTAAATCTTCAATTAGCAATAATTGAGCCTCAAATAAACCTCATTGGTTACGATACTGACACTGCGCAGTTACACACTCTTGAGTTTGGCGGGGCAGATTTTCTTCTGTTCCTTCAGCGTCTTAGTGATGGTCCCCATTATTGAATGTTTCTTTCAACCTACAACCATGGTACCAATGTTACATATATTAATTCTGAAGCTTCTGAAAACCTAGTGAAGTAAGTTTTATGGTATTTTATATTTGAAGAAACCAGAAATTTTAAGCAGTTTCTCCAACATTACTGAGTAAGTGATGAGGCAGGGATTAGATATAAACTTATAAGACCTCTTTGAGGTTTTTATTTAAGATAAAGAAATTGAATACAAAGATCTTAAGTGTTTAGGTCACTACCAAGGAGTAGGATCAGAATCAGAGTCCAGTTACTCTGAATCCAAATCCAGCATTGATTCTACTCTACCACCATCCTGTGCCAAATTATGGTAAATAATTTTTATAAATTTTTGTAAATCTACTTTGTTCAGTAAATCATGTGAGGTTAGTGCTGACTTTCAGAGAGGAATTTGTTACATATATTTCAAACTGCATATTTCCTCATAGATATAAATACACTTCATTTTTGAAGTTTCTGGTTTCATAGCCAGTCTTTTTTCCTCTTTCCTTCCTTTTCTTTCTTCCTCCTCCTCCTCTTCTTCTCCTTCTCATTTTTCTCCTGTCCTCTGCAGTGATAAAATTGCTGCAGTTATATATGATATTGTAGATAAAGGTTACGAGGAAGGCAGTTGGGTTTTCTTCCATGCAATAAGCATCGATATACAATGAGGTAACAGTGTGTACTTTATAGTGCTTTGGGGTCAGAAAGTGGTCCTGTGCATATATACTAACTTACAGACTAAGCGCATGATCATATATTTTGTCACTTCTTTAGTCAATGGGAAAAAGAGCAATTTAAATAAATATATGCAAATATTTATTGCATTTTGTTGTATATGGTTCATTGTATTTATTAAAACTTACATAGATAAATACCTTACTTCTCCAATCTGTGTGCAGGTGAAAAGAGGTAAACTGCGAGTCAAGATCACATATTGCTAGTTTTGAATGTGAAAAATAAGGCCTTATTTAAATGAAAAAAGAACTTATTTTTTATTTTAAAAATGTAGAGAATTTGATTAATTCAGACACTTTATTTTAAGATGTATTGCAAGACATCATTTATTAGTTTGGCAAGGTTTTAAAATAGGAGAAATCATTCGGTTGCAAAATCACCTCCTTTTTCTGTATCCCTGGTCTCCCTTTTTGTGTGCCAAGGCCCTCCTGTCCTCTTCTGACGCTGAGCTTCTTTTTAGGGCTGATTTAGTGTCAGTAATTTATGCTTTTGAGGAACTTTAGACCAATGTCTTACTTCTCCAAGAGTCATTTGCATTTTAATATTTTTCAGCAATGTTATGACAAAGAGCTTTCTCCTGAACATAATTTGAGGTATTATCAAACAAGTAGGGGACATATTTTAACGGAGGGAAAAGGACTTCTTGCACAGAGCTGAATGAACGTTTATTCCCCATCTGCATAAAATAGGCCAGAAAGCTAACAAATAGTTTGACAGGAAATTTCACACATGTTTAAAAGTGCATTTCGGGATCAATGAATGTCCATTATGATGAAACTCTAGTTGGGATATTCATGCCAATGTATATGATGAGTTTGGTGCAAAATGGTCTAGAATGTGTTCAGTGGAAACACAACTTCTTTTTTTATCCTGGCAAAATGAAAACCGCTGGGATGAGCCATGATGCATATAACAAGACCAAGTTATAATTTCTTCTAGCTGATAATGATAACCTTATGCTCACAGATATCTTTATTTTGTTGTCTTGAAAAGTAGCAGAGCTGGGCTCATAGATGTTCCTTTTTTGGTCGAAATGCTCAGCACTTTGGTATGCAGCTCCTGTCTTGACTCTGAAAGTTCATTGCTTGTTCTGAGGATTCACAATTAACTCAAGATTAACTCTGAAAGTTCATTGCTTATTCTGGCCACTTTTTTTTGCCTAGCCACTTGAGGCAAGACAAAGAAAATCTTAAGTTTTCAAGTATTTGTGATGGCTCCACAGTCTCCTTAACTTCTAATCTTATGTGATACATATTTTACAGAATTCAAGTTTGATTCAGCTAACTTGCAAATTCACCACATGTAAAACAGAGCATTTTTGTGGAACCAATTCTATTTGGCAACCTTGTAAAAGAGATCCTTTATATTATTACTATTATTATTATTATTATTATTTGGTACCAGCAATCAAACTCAGGACCTTGCACTTGCCAGGCAGGCGCTGTTTCACTGAGCTCCATCCCTGGCCCAAGAGAGCCTTTAATGATGATGTGGATGCTCTGGCTACTCCTAACACTGTGGACTGATTTTTGACATGATCATAGGGTGTGGAATTGGGATTTGAGAGGAAGTGTGAAGATATGAATTTTGGATCTGACTCTAACTCGTTACTACTATAGATCAACTTAGCCTATATGCCGATGTTTGATTTTTTTGAATAAATTTTTTTTGCCATTTAAATAAAACATAAATATCCTTTCCCAGAACCTAGCACTATGTATATTTGTTATAGCTGCTTTTCATAAATTCTATTGAATGCACCAGAGGAGTGTTAAATCAGAAATATTTCCAAAGAATATTTGCATTTCACAATCTCTCTTCATGTTTACTGAAATTTTTCTCTTATTTAGAGTTTATTTGTAAGATATTATTTGGTTACTTTTGGTATTAAAAGTAAAACACTTAGAAAGAGCTAAGTAACTAAAGATATTTTACTTGTATCTCATTAGTAGATAAGAATATCATCCAGTTAAAAAGACAAGTAAAAAACATCAGGGAAAAATTTTATGTAAAATTCTCTGAGTTAACAATGCATGCCAATATTTTTTCATACATTTACTCTTCACAATAGTTTTGAAACATATAGTTGTCCATACATTTAATTAATAAACATTGGGGGACACTCATTTTCATCCTAAGTGTTGTGGCTGTATTAGCAAGCAAGAGAGATATGGTCCCCATTTTCTTGGAGTCTACATTTGAAGACAGAAGAGACAGATACTGGCAGAGAAAACAGTACTTTCCAAGGATGCTGAAGGAACAGAAAAATGTCCAGCGTGGCTGCAGCAAAATCATTGAGAGGGTGGGGGAACACGGAAACAGGTCATCCAGAAGGGTGTTTTTGACAAATAAATCACTTTTTGACTCTTATGAATAATTTTGCTATGAACGTTTGTGTGTAAGACTTTGTGTGGACATGTTTTTGTTTCTCTCAGGTAGACAGAAATTTACTCTATTTTCAAAAGTGCTCTCTTCAAAGGAAACTGTCCTGGCCATTGAGAGCATCGGGTCATTAAAGTCATTCTGTATTTTAGCTTGGTGAGACCTAACTAGGACTTTTTGCTCAGATTTTTCAAAATGATTTTAATTAAATTGCTAATGACCACAAAATTTATAAAGATATTAGCTATGTACACATATATTCATATGCTTCTTAAGAAATAGATGAAACAGTTCCACAACAGTTGATGTATCTCGTGTGCGTTATCTCAAGACCATGTTCCTCTCTGTTTTTCAGATATTATTATCCAGAGTTTGCTGTAATCGTTAAAGTTTTACTAGCAGCCTATACATTGCATAATTAGTAAACAAATAAATAAATGTCACTATTTTTTGCACATTCCTATGGGACTTGATCTTTTGATCAATATTACTTTCATGATGTTTGTTTATGTGTATAGTTTTAAAAAATTGCAGTTCATATATTTTCATTGTCATATGTTGCATCATATGAAGAATATGAAGAATATGGTAAATGCTTAAATTAAAAAACACTTTGTTACAATAAAAGATACATTACCATTAATCATCCTCCCCTTTGCTATGAACACATATTGTTCTTGCCGCTTTCTGAAGCAGTGCTGGAACATCTCTCTTGTGTGTGTTTAGTTGTGCTGCCATAACCACCTTGATGTCCTAAATCAATTGAAATCATATAATTTTTGTGCTAATTTTGACTTTAGGAAGAAGCAGAAGTAGAACAGTGCCAGACCTAATTAATAAGGTGGGAGAAGACACACTGTAATGTTTACAGGCCTGCCTTTCTGTTCTCAGCAGCCACATTCACTGTATGTTTGATCATACCTTATAAAACACAAAAGAGGATCCCAGAACTGCTTCAGAAAATCTCACGAATGGACCAGGAAGATGATAGCTTAGAGATAGCAGCCCTCACAAGACACTCAGAAGCTACTTGCTAGGATTGTCTCAACTCGGTTGAATGGGTTGAGGAGGGGTATGAACATCAAAAACATCATCAAACCCAAAAACATATCACGCAGAGACAGAATTATTTGGTCATTAGTGATCTTCAACCTACTACAGTAAAACAGTACAAACATGAGAAAGAAGGGAACAGATGCCTCTCCAAACCCTTGATTCTTCAAAATCTGGCTTCAGGGGCCCTGAAGGAGAGGAAGTTACAGGCAAAGAACTCTAAATCAAATAGTCAAAATGTATGAAGAGATCCAAAAAGCAACATATAAGCAAATTTATAAGATGTTTGGTGAACTTAGAGATTTAAATGAACTGATAATATAATTAATGAAATGTTGAGCAAGCGTAAAGAAGAAACAAACAATAACCTGGTTGAGTTAAACAAGGGAATACAATACATGAATGTCAATTTTGATAAAGAATTAGAAACATGAAAAGTAATCAAGCAGAAATCGGGAATATAAAAAAATTCAATAAAAGAATGTTTAAGAGATTTGACCAATCTGAGGACAGTGTATCAGAATTTGAAGACAAGTTTTATTTAGTAGATCATGTATCCAGTATTATACTAAAAGCAAGAAGACCCAATGGAAGCTGGACTGAACAGCTATTAGTGACAAAACAAACAGAACAAAAAACCTCTTAGGAATAAAAAAAAAATACTAGAAGGTGAGTCAAAGTTACAAAAAATTTATGCACCAAAATCATAGCAGAAAAATGTTCAAATCCAGGTAAATGAGGTACATGAAAATCCAAGGAACTATGATCAGAAAAAGACCACTCCATGGCACATCATGATCAAAATTTCAGAAACTTAGCACAAGAGAATTCTAAAAGCTGTTAGAGAAAAACGGTAAGTAACTTCTAAAGGCAAGCTGAACAAAATAGTGGCAGATTTCTCAGCAAGATCTTAAAATTTCAGAAGAGATCTGAGCGATGTTTTTTAAATTCTGGAAAACGTTTGTCAACTCTGACTTCCATACACTGCAAAATTCACCTTCAAACTTGACAGAGAAGTAAAGATTTTCTGTGACAAAGCAATCTTGAAAATAGACTTGACCACAAAACCAACATGGTAGAAAATAGTTAAGGGATCCTAGACAGAGACAAGAAGATCACCAGGACCACAGAACTGAAGGACAGAATACATCTTAGTAGGAGAATAATTAAACAAAAGAAAAAAATTAGAAGAATCAGCACTGGAAAAATAGAGCAGTGACAGAATTCCGTGTGCCTTACAATAATAACTCTCAATATGAATGGCCTTACATCCACAAACAATCAAAAGTCACAGACTGGCAGATTGGATCAAAAAAAAATCCAACCATGTGTTGCCTGAAAAAGACATACTCCATCCAAAAAGGAAGTTCATAGAGTGAATGTGAAAGGATGGGAAATGATACTCCAAAAGCAAGCAAGAGTAGCTGCCTTATTTTCAGAAACAAAAGATTTCACAACTAATCAGAAAAAAAAAAGATGGCAAAATAAAAATGGTAAAAGAAAGAATTCAATAGGAAGAGAGAACAATTTTAAATATCAATGCGCTGAATGTTGGCACAACTAACTTCAAAAAATAAAAACTACTGAGCATAAAATTTCTGATAGACACAAATATAATTTTTTTTGGTATCAGGAATCAAACTCAGGACTTTCTGCTTGCCAGGCAGGTACTTGTGCCACAGCGCTAAATTCTCAGTCCCACAAGTGCAAATATGAGAGGACTTTAATACCCAAATCTGATAGACAAGTCAACTAGACAAAAAGTCAACAAAGAAATATCGGAGTGAAACCATATTATTGAACAAACAGTCTCAACAGATACGTACAAAGTTTTTATTCAACAACAGAAAGCACATTTTTCTCAGCAATACACAGACTTTTTTCTAAATAGACCATACCTTACTCCAGTGGTGGGGAATCTACAGCATACGTGCTGCAGATGGCTGTTATCATCGAGAGCTAGAAGATGTTTACCATCACTGTCTTAAGCCATAAAGCATGCTTAAACACAAAATAGTTGAAATAATTCCATGCATGCTATTGGATTATAGCAGAATTGAATTAGAAATCAACAGCAAAAGAAACAACAGAAGCCATGCATATACATGGAGATTAAATAGCACACTATAAATAATAATTGGAACATTGATGAAATCAGGGAAGAAATTAAAAAGTTTCGAGAATCAAATGACAATGAAAGCATAATGTACCAATACCTATGGGACACAATAAAAGTGGTTATAAGAGAAAAGTTTACAGCTGTGAATGAACACATTAAAAGAACAGAATGATCTCAAGTAACCTAATGATGCATCTTAACATCCTTAGGATGCAAGAGCAATTCAAATCCAAAACTAGTAGGAGAAAAAAAATTATAAACATCAGATTGCAAATTAAGGAAATTGAGACTACAGAACATACAAATGGTTGGTGAATTAAAGAGCTGGTTCTTGGAAAGGATAAACAAGATCAATAAACCCTCAGATAAACTTATCAAAAGAAGGAAAGAAAATCCCCGTATCAGTGCAATTAGAAATGAAGAAGATGAAATTCCAAATGGACACCACTGAAATCCAGAGGGTTATAAGAAAAGATTCTGAAAACTTGTATCTCTATAAATTGGAGAATCTAAAAGAAATGGAGAAATTCCTAGACCCATATGACATATAGATTAACACAATAAGGAATGAAAACCCTGAATAAACCAATACTGACCAACAAAATAGAGACAAAAATAAAAAATCCACCCACTAAAAGAAGCCCATGACCTGATGAGTTCACTGCAGAATTCCAACAGAATGGGAGAATCTAATGCAATACTCCTTTAACTCTTCAATGAAATATAAAAGGAAGGGGCACTGCCAAACTCATTACTCATTTCTGTAAGCTACCATTATCCTGATATCAAGCTGGACGAAGACAAACAAAGCAAAACAAAACAAAACAAAGCAAAGCACAGTGAGTTCATGCTCTGTACCCCTCCATTATATCCTGGAGGGTGGGGCCAGTTGGAAGACAGTGAGTTCACGTTCCGGGCCTCCTCCATTACCCCCATGGATGGTGGGGCCAGCTGGAAGAGTGTAAGACCAATGGGAACCCCAAGACCCAGGACAACAGCCTGGCACACAGATGCACACACATGTTTGGAGGGTGAATGAATCAGTGAGGTCAGTAATGTGGAAACATCTGAAACAGCAGTGAGGAGACAGCAGCTGGACTCTGGAGAACTCCAGTGATAGAAGACCAGTCCCAGTCCCCACAGCCAAAGGTGAAGATGAACTCCATACCTAGCACATCTCTGGGATGTAACATGGACATTACCACAGAACTGCACACACCAGAAGAAAGTGGCTTCTTGAGATAGCTATAAAGAACCAACTACATCTGGAGGACATGCCTGAGAAATGAACATCTCCTTTCCTTCTTGAGAGAGGCCTTAATACTGATGGTAGAGTTACATATCATAGGAGGTTGGTAGGCATCAACATAGAAGACAAAGTAAAAAAAAAAGAGAACATGGAAAATGGCAAGACACTGAGGCAGGGTGTGGCCCTAGACCCTCAGTCCACCTAAAACAGGCTTGGAACTCAATAAGATGGCTGAAGTTGGAAGTCAAGCCCTGAAACTTTCTGAAATGATAGCAACAGAAGTGAAAAAACAAGTGCAAAAGACTATAGAGAACATGATCTTTCAGGTACAAAAGGAAATCATGTTTAAAATAAAAAAATCAAAGCTATTAAAGAAGATACAAATAAAAGAATAGACGAGCTTAGGAAAAGATGGAAACAAAAGAAGGCCAACATAGGTAAGAAATACAATCCATGAAACAGATCCAAACAGAGATCCAGGAGATTAAAACCTCCATTGAAGGTATATGCAACAGATTGAATGAAGAAAAGATAGAATTTCAAATCTTGAAGATAGAATTGCAGCTGGTGATCATGAAAAGAAAGATATCCCCAAAACAGCAAGAAACATGAGAAATCAACCCAACAGCTACAAGATGAAGCAAAGAAGAATAACACAAGATTGATTGGGGTCAATAGAAACCTGGAGATAGCACGAATGCTGCTACAATCATAAATATATATGCACCTAATACAGGAGCACTCAACTGTATAAGACAGTTATTGGTAGACATGAAAAATCAAATGAGCAATGACACAGTTGTAGTGGAAGACCTCAATACCCCATTGACACAGAGACAGATCAACAAGACAGAAAATCAGCAAAGAAATATTAGAGCTGAACCAAACCTGTGAACAAATGGAGTTGATAGGAAAAAGTTATGCCCTGAGGCTATGTGTCAGTGGCCCAGAGAAGAAGCCATGCCCTGAGACCCCACATGCCTATGTCTGATGGTCTGGACAAGTATTTTGAAAATGACAAGAGGAATTATAGTAGCCATTGCTAATTTCCTATTATCTTGTTTTGAAGTCCTGTATCATTTTCATTGTTTTGTTTTGTTTGATTTTATTATGTCTGTTGGTATGGGCAGCTATTTTGAAGATAACAAGATATATTATGATAGCCATTGTTGATTTTTTATTATCTTGTTTTTAAGTCCTGTATCATTTTCATCATTTTGCTTTTATTGGCTTTATTCTGTTTTATTCTCTTTAAAATAAAAAATAGAACAAACAAACAAGGGCCAAGTATGGTGGTGCACATCTGTAACCGCAGCACTCAGGAGGTTAAGGCAGGAAGATTACTGAGTATTCAAGGCTGGCCTGGGCTACAAAGTGAGTTCAAAGCCAGACTGAACTTCATAGTGAAATCTTATCTCAAAAACAGAAGCACAAACAAAACAAAACAAAAGTAAACTAAAACTACTACCCTACCTCTTTAAACAACAAAGATGTAGAAACCTTCAACAAGGTATTGGCAAACAGAACACAACAAATAATTAAAATGTTCATGTATCATAACCAAGTTGTTTTTATCTAAGGGAAGCAAGGATAGTGCAACATTATGTAATTCAATAAATCTAATGCATCACATAAACCAAAACAAGGACAAAAATCTCCTAGTAATTTCGATAGACATAGAAAAATGCATTGATAAAATCCAACATCCATTCATGATTTTGTACATATATATATTAAATTTTATTTTAAAGAGAATAAAACAAAACAAAACAGAACAGAAGAAAGCAGATCAGGACAAAACAATGCAAGCAACACAGGATTTCAAAACAAGAGAACAGGAAATTGACAGTGGCTACCATAATGTCTCTTGTATTCTTTGAAATAGTTGTCCATATCTTCACACAAGGAACTCAAACAAAACACAACAGTATAAAACTGATAAAAACAAAAGAATGAAAGCATTACAGGCCTTCAAAATCTGGCAATAGGAAAATCAACAATGGCTACTGTAATGTCTCTTGTTCTCTTCAAAATAGCCATCCACACTT
Source organism: Dasyprocta punctata (assembly GCA_004363535.1). NCBI lineage: Eukaryota > Metazoa > Chordata > Mammalia > Rodentia > Dasyproctidae > Dasyprocta > Dasyprocta punctata. The sequence goes on along the minus strand of RJWM01022257.1, from coordinate 1,167 downwards.
TCACACATATTGAAATCAAATAATACAGGACATACTAAGGACAATCAAAACAAAGGATAAAAGCGTTATTGGACTTCACAACAAGATGTTAGGAAATCAGCAATGGCTACCATAATGCCTCATTTCCTTCAAAGTAGCTGTTCATACCATTGCTCGTTGTGTTTTTTTCAACTTTTGAACAGTTTCTTACCCTTTAACAATATTTATTGAAGATTTTGTATCTTATTTACCCTTTCAGTTTCTTATACTAGCAAGACAATATGGTATTTACACATATGAGCTTGATTTATTTCACTTATGAGTATGGTCTCAAGTTGCATCCATTTACCTATAAAAGCCTCAGTGTGATCCTTCTTTATAGCTGAGTAGTACTCCATTGTATAAAAGTATCACATCTTTTTTATCCATTCCTCGGTTGATGGTCATTTAGCTTGTTTCCAAGATCTGGTTATTACAAATTGTGCTGCTATAAACATGGGTGGACATACATTACTGTGGTATGATGTTTTCAATTCTTTTGGGAATATGCCCAGAAGTGGAATAGCTGGGTCAAATGGGACTTCCAATCCCAGCTTTTTAAATAACCTCCAGACTGATTTCCACAGTGGTTGCACTAGTCTCCACTCCCACCAACAGTGCAGGAGAGCCCCTTTTTTCCCAAAGCGTCTCCAGCATTTGTTATTGATGTTTTTCTTGATCCTGGCCATTCTTTCTGGAGTGAGATGGAATCCCAGTGTTGTTTTAATTTGCATTTCTCTAATGACCAATGATGTTGAACATTTTTTCATGTATTTTTTGCCATTTGTATTTCTTCAGCCAAGAGGTGTGTATTCATCTCACATGCCCATTTTTGGATTGGGTCTTTGAATTTTGGGGGTCTGATTTTCTTTAATTCTTTATGTGTTCTTGATAGAAGTCCTTTGTCTGAGGGACAGTTGACTAAGATTTTTTTCCCAATTTGTGGATTTTATTTTCACTCTGTTGGAGATTTTCTTTGGCATGCAAAAACTTTTTAATAAGGTGAGATCCCAGTTATTGATTCTGGGAAGTATGTCCCATGCAGTTTGATTTTTGTTCATGAACTCTCTGCCTACCCCTATGTCTTCAAGATTACTACCTACTTTGTCTTCCAGTAGATTTAGTGTTTCTGTTTTAATATTTAGATCT
>RJWM01022256.1:0-33954 GCA_004363535.1 Dasyprocta punctata | reverse complement strand
TCTTAACTTTCATCCTGTGCTGTTGGGGCCCATAATCTTCTAACTTTTTAACTAAAGGTTTTCCCACAAAGACAATGTGAAATATGCATTTTTGTGCATGATTAAATAGTTTAACATTGTCAGTCAATGGGATTTAAAAATGCAGTCCCTATATTTAAAGCAATCAAATTGTAAGAGACAAATCAGTCACAGGCAATGCTAATGCAGTGTGATTAGTACCAGATGTTTGGACAAGACTCTCTGGAAACTGAGAGGTGAGGAAAGCGTGCCCATCTGCTGTTTGAGAGAGATTGAGAGAAAGGTCATAGATGTTTGCTAGTTATCATGGTCTGTCACTTTAATTGAAAAGGGCAGTTTTAAAGATACTAATCCTAAATTGTTTAATTCCCTTATCTATCAGTTCCTAGGTCTTTCTTTTCTCTTTCAATCAAAAGTTAAACTTGTTTGTCTTATTTCTGTCTCATAACTTTTTCTCTTCCATATCCACCAATTTACTAAGGATTAAATATAATTTAGTGATCGGAAACCTGAAATAACAATGGCTTAAATAGGATAGGACAGATTTTCTCAGCTGGTAGTTTCTAAAATGTGCTGTTGATCCGACTCAGTGATGCTACTTTTCTTTCAGTATCACCTCCTCTGTCACAGGGTTGGGTTTATACAAAAAGTTCCCACTGTTGCTCTGGCTGACTGCTGCCCTGATTCTCATGGCTATGCTCAAAAGATCATGAGATGGGCCATTTACAATACATATATTTGGAAAATCCATTTTTTATTAAGGTCTAAAAAGATCTAGGTTAGTTCTGGGTACTCACTTTTTATTTAGAGCTAGTATATGAAAGGATATATTATAGTCTAGGTTGGGATCACAGATTCATTTGTGTCATTGAAAAGAAAGTAAAACTTGTTCCCTTTGCCTGGTAAACTTTGACCAGAATTCATGATCGAATAAATATATATTAAGATGGAGAGAGGGCTGGGGATTTAGCTCAGTGGCACAAGCGCCTGCCTGACAAGCACAAGGTCATGAGTTCGATCCCCAGTACCAAAAAAAAAAAAAAAAAAGATGGACAATGAGTATATGTTAGCTGATATTTACTAAATTAAGAAAATAATGGAAAGAAATTTCACACAAAAGAAAAACTTGTGAAAAACATGAATTTTGAGAATATGCGTGGTAATCATATTAAATGCTAATTGCTGGTACAAAAAATACAATTCAACATTGGGCAATACTGATTATAATGTATACAGATATTTTCCTCTTAATTGCCAAGCTGAATCACATGCATGCAGTAATTGATGCTAAATGTTGATTGAATCATGCAGGAACTGAGAAGTTACCAACTTTCATATATGCAGAGAAAACCAGGAGTCTAGCATGTATTATCAAACTTAGGAAGTTACAGTTTAATTAGTGACCAAAGTATTTATTTACAGCTTCTTAACATATAAAATTATATACAGAAATTCTCTAACTACTGATGGTTTAACTTAAGGACTTTCCATGTTTAGGATAGGGCAAAAGCATTTACAACCATTGTTTTTCACTGGTAGTACAATAAAACCAATATGCAATAGATTGCATGAGATATCCAATACTTTCTTAAAAACAGGCTTTGTCTTATGTGATTTTGCCCTGCTATGGGCAAATGCAAGTGTTCTGAGAACATTGTAGGTATATGAGGCTAAACTATGATGATGGGAGATTAAGTGTAGTATATCCATTTTCAATTTAAGATATTTTTGCCTTTCATGAGTTTATCAGGTTGTAGGCCTATTGTAAGACAGGAGTATCTATAGAGTTGTGAAGTACAACATATGAGAGAGAGAAAGAAATTTTCAGACTTTCAAACTTCCAATGTTGAACATCTCTGGATTTTTTTTTTTTGAGACTGTAAGTTCTAAATATTTGTGTTACAAGAAGAATTATTTGTATCGCTAACAAGAAAGAGTTCTCAAAAGTTCTGAAATGATTAGAAATCCACATAGTATCTGATTCTTGAACTAGAAAAAGTTAGTTAGCAAAGTATTTCCTCAAATCACATCTGCCTTTCCAGAATAGAAAATAAAGAAAAAAAAATCAAAATGGCAATTTGAAGAGTTCATTGGGTATTTGGAGGAATCTTGAAATAATTAAGAATTATCAGAAGATACTGTTTCTTTGTCAAATAGTGAGATCTCCTTCTTACACCTCAGTTGCACTGGCCTGCTCTGGTCCCCAGGGTTCTGACAGATCTCAGTGGTCTTGTTTTGTTTCAGGGACTCCCAGAATAGTCCCCAAAATGTATTACTCCGGGGCTTCCTAAATGAGGAGGTGGGTGCTGTCTTTACATATTCTGACATTATCTTGAGCATTATTTGGTGCACAAAGTGGTCTTTACATAAGTAATAAAAAAAGCTGTTTTAGTTTTATTATCGCTCAGTTTTTATCCCAGCAATAAAAGAAAGCACAGACTGAATGACCCAAACTGAAATGAAACAAAGATGGCAGGATAAAAACAGGATTCCAAAAGCCAAAAATTCATTTGTTCTCTATGATGTAATCACTGAATCTATTTTGTAAAACTTTCTCTTTTGCAGTGAAGAAATAATGAAATTTAAATTCACTGCAGCACTTTCCTTAGATGATATTGGAAGATATTTGTGTCAAAAATGATAACAGCTAGTAAAAACAATGAACAGAAAGATAAACACATAACTTTTATTTTTGTTAAAGAACCATGACATATAATTTAACTGAAGCTTGGTGGATGTAATACAATATGAAAAAATAAGTATTCCTAAATTTTATCTGCCTTTTGAAATAAAAGGTATACTTAGAATCATCCCTACAAATAAAAACAAAAAATAATTTTTTCTCTCTTGTATCATTATCTGCATATATAAATTTTATAAATGAAAACTGTATCATAGATAACTGTCCCTGACTTTATTTGAATTGCTAGATATAGCCCAAAAGAATTGCTTCTCTATTTATATAGCATTTCCTATCTTCGAAAGACAGGAAAACTGAGACAACAGTGAGTGTATCCAAATAAAATACATTTCTCCTTGTAAATCAAGTTAATAGGACAAAATTGATATAGCTCTAAATCAATAAAACCTAAGATTTTCCCATCTTATTGCTATCCTGGCCATGTCTACCAAAGGACTAAAGGTATCTGATTAATCTTGACTATCACGTCTCTTCCAAGCAGAACAAAGAGAAAGAAATTCAGAGGAAATCACCCTTTCAGTGCCCTATCAAGAAGCTACATACTCATCTTTACTTATATTGACTCTAGAAAGGAAATGGCCATGCTAGACAATGGGAAATGCAGTTTTTATTCTGAATTGCCATGTTGCCCACCCTGTCCCCTGGAAATTCTGTTACTAAAAAGAATCAGGTTAAACCATGAGAAATAATCTGTACTCTGTGTTGTTGTGGGTTTTTCCCAAATGGTGTTTTTTCCCCCTTTTTATGTAAATGGAAGAAGGTTTTTGTTTTTGTTTTTGCTTTTTGCTTTTTGATGGGGATGGTGGCGGTGATATTACTATTATTACCAGATGGTAACAGATCTTCATATAGTAAAGGCATTATTTGGTGCATTAACCAGTTTCCCTGTAAAGAAAGAAAAAGAAAAAGAAAAACAAATTTAAGTATTACAACACATACTTGTAATGTGAACCTTGTCTTTTTGTCCTATACTTACATTCGCTTGAAATTTCACCAAGATTAAATGCATACCACAGCCTCTTGGACTTGTCACTGAATTCATTCACTTGTTCATTCTTTTCTTTATCATTTTATGACATCTACTAAAATTGAGGCACTCTCGGACATTTAACTCTTTGATAAACTTGGTAATATTCAAGGCCAAATATATTTGCAAGACTGGTGGAGGATGTTAATGAAAATTAAGACTCGTATTACAATTTTATTGGAAAATGTATTTTTTAACAAAGATGAAGTAGGGTCAAGTTAAGCCTTAAGATGAGAGTATGTAGGTTACAAGAAACTTTTAGAAAGTAAGTGGAAAAGGGTAAATAGACAAGCATTTGAAAAACTTGGAATAACAAGAAATTCAGATACATTTCAGAATATGGCCAACGGAAGGAAAGTGAAGACTGAGTAGAGCATAGAAATCCATTATCTACTTGTCTAAACAACTATAACATTTTGAATATTTTTCTCTGATTAAAACTTCAGGATCTATCAATTATAAGAAAATGTAGAGAAAATATAAAGAATAAAATAATTATATAACCATTTTGCTACCCATGGTGGAAAAACACTACAGTTCATATTTATTATATGTTATTTTTGTATTTCACATACATGTACTATTGTGCATGTAATTGAGTTCATATTTAACATGCCATTTTGCAAATTGCCTATGTATCTGCAAATTACTTTTTGTCATGTAACATGAGTAAATGCCAGACGTACTGTACTAAATTGTCTTGTGAAGCATGACTTTAATGGTTGAATAATATTTTGCCATGTGTTCCTTAATTCAGTTAGTCTCATATTTGAAAAACTGTGCTTTGTTGCATTGAGAATGCATGGATTGTAGCGGACAGAACTATAATCTTGTTAACATCTTTAAAGAATTATAGATCAAACTTAATTCTCAGTTTTTTAACTTGGGCAAAACATCTAATACCCTTCCTCATGAGAATAAGATGTTGATCAAAAGTGCTATGCTTAATTTGTAGGGAAGATCCAATTCCTAATAATCAGTTTTACTGGACTTTCAAACATTTCTGATTTTATGTTACAAATAACTTATTGTCTCAAGGCTCTGTTGGATGAGGTGAAGCAGATCATTTTGTTCAACCCTAGATACTCGCAGTCATTCCTTCATTCAACAAACATTTACGTCCTTCCATTCGCCAGGAACTTCTGAATTTTATAAGCCTCTTTATTGTGTGCCTAAAAGAACCAATTATTAAAATTGAGACTAACACTTTTCACACAGTTATTAAAATGTTAACTGTTTAAGTAAATGTTATCTAATATATTCAGCAAAGAGTCTATCAAAAGACAGGACTCTAAAAAATGTTTAAAAAGTGATTTTAAATTTGACTTCTACGATGAAAATATTCTATCTGCAGATTTCCCAATATTCAAATCTTTGTTTTGGTCATGCAGCTAAAATATGTGTCACTTTCCTATACATAGGGGCAAAAAGCAATCGCATCACATTGAAAGCTCTTTCTGTGCAGCGATAGTGCCTTGGATGTTAACCACTGCACTCCCTCCTGTCTTCTGAGCATTAAGAGACATGCTTTTTAGAAAGTCTGCAAGAATCTGTCCAGATTCTTAAGACCAGAGTGTTAATAAAGTATAAACTGACTTTGGTCAGGGAGGTCTCCTCTGAGGGGCTCACCCCCGGATCCAGGCCTCACACACTGCCCTTTCCCAAGCCTCTCCCATACCGCAAACCCCTCTTCCTGAATTTCACACCCCAGCCTCACGTCCGCTGAGGATCCTTCACTCCTTAGGGCTGCTCTCAGCAACTGTGACGTCTAACTGGACCTCAGAATCGCCGCAGAGAGTGTAGGAGAACAGATCGCTGCATCCCCATCAGAAACGATGAATTGGAAATGTTGGGACCTCGGAATTGTAACTTTTAAAAATGTTTCTAGGTAATTCTGATGTGGTCACTAAGCCTACATAAGAGAATAATCTTGGCCTATTTTGAGGCTCTGTGAAGCTTTCCCTCTCCTCTCTATGACCTGGATTCAGCTTCCTTCACTTCATCTATTGCTACTTCCAACACTTCCGTATGATCTGTTGAAGCCTCAGTAGTACTAGATGATATTTTCTATTGGTTTTGAAGGGAATAGACCTCCTACTGTGTGTGTGTGTGTGTGTGTGTGTGTGTGTGTGCGCGCGCGCGCTAAATCAGTTCACATATTTAATGTATAAGATTAAATTACTCTCTTGGTGTTTTGAGCTGCTATGACAAAATTCCAGCAAATACTTTACAGGCCAGGAAGTCTTAAATCAAGGGACCAGCACATTCTATATCTGGCAAGGGCCACTGTGTCATCCGCAGCCACCTTTTTACTGTGTCCTTATATGCAGAAAGAGCAATAAACTCTCTGATGTCCTTTTTGTGCACTGATCCCACTCCATGAAGTCCCCACCCTCATGAACTCATCACCTCCTAAAGGGCTTTCCTCTTAATAGCACCACATTGGAGATTAGAGTCAGACATGTAAATTTTGGAGGGGCACAAACATGCAGCCTGTATCTCTTTCTGTCATTCTCACTGTTTGTCTGTCTGTCTGTCTGTCTGTCTGTCTGTCTGTCTGTCTCTCTCTCTCTCTCTCTATATATATATATGTATTTATGTTGCCACTATGTCTGGCACATAAAAAGCATATAATGAATGTTAATGAAATGCCCTGCATATATTTATATGTTAAAGATAGATACAACATTCAATTCATAGCAATATCATATATACATATGCATTATTGTATATGTTTTAGAACTGCATCTGATGCATAGAAACCAAATAATAATAAATGTTTATATGTAGTTAAATATGTTATAGATAGATATAAATGGTAAATAGGTATAGAGATCGGCAGGTAATAGATATATTATTTTAATTAATCCTCATAGTAACCTTGTCAATTATAGAATTCTGTTTCACAGAATGGGAAACTAAGATTCTGTTCATACATCTAGAGAAATACAACACAACTCCTGGATATTTGTAATACCTTGACTATGCCATGATTTCTGTTACCTGGGTGAGAAAGAGGAGAAACTTAGGTGCTACATTCTCTGCCCCTCACTCCTTGACAAATAATTTTTCTGTTCACACCCATTCACAGTCAACGTCTGTTTTATCAGTCTGGCCAGTGAGATCATAAACTCCTCGAGAGTGGAAACCATGTGTCACTGATGAATGCACTGTCAGAGCTTTTGCCAAGTCTGATACACATTTAGTACTCAGCAGCTTGAGTCAGTAAGGAAAGTTGCCTCTGCCCACCTGGTGGTGCCAAGTACAATCTTAGGGCTAGAACCTCAGGAAGAAGTAACCTGCAGAGCAAGGATGACAAAAGTGACTCACCTCTAGTACCAGCCTCACTCATGTGGCAGTGAGTCTTAGGAACAGTGTTGAGAAGGATTTCATGATGAATAAAGGGTCCCCTGTCACAGAACCATCACCCAGTGCACCTAAGTTCTTGGGAGCGGAGTCATGGAGCTGTCTGCACCATGTACCTGCGCTTGCCATGTACTTGCCGCCTTTCTGTGTTCAGACTGTAAAAATCGCCAATGACTCTAGGCGGGACTTTAAATCACTTCAGAAAGAGCAACCTAGCAGTGATCGTTAGGACATATGATCTTTCTTTAAGCTACTTTTGGTGATAAGGCTTGTTTGAATTAGAATCTGAGGTTTGTATTTCATCAAATTTCCTGCTATATTTGGTACCATTCTTAAATGAAATGGAATTCGAAGATGCATATTTCAGTTTTCCATGAAACTGAACTTTAAGTATCTTCTTTTCTTTGTTTATTGCATATGAATAAATTATATTTAAAAAAGGAAAGGTAGCCAGGCGTGGGGGCGCACGCCTTTAATCCCAGCACTCAGGAGGCTGAGGTAGGAGGAGCATTGTGAGTTCAAGGCCAGCTTGGGTGCAACCCTGCCTCAAAAAACTACGGCTGGGAGTTTGGCTCAGTGGCTTAAGCGCCTGTCTGGCAGGTGTGAGGCTGTGAGTTCAATCCCCAGTGCCGCAAAAAAAAAAAAAAAAAAAAAAAGGAAAGGTAGAAGTAAAGATGTAGCCCAACTTTGAATTAGACACACTCACAAAATTAATCGTTATGTCAAGAAAATGTAAATGATTGGTTTATAACACATCAGAGAAATTATACAGTGACATTGTCACTGACAAAGTATGATAAAGTACGACATTATTTTATCATCTTGATACTATATTAGACTTGGTTAATTTTGGTGCTCATTTCATTAAGAGCAAACTTAGATTATGTTCTTTAAGGTAAAAAAAATAAGACTTTTGTAATGATATGGGAAGAACGATAATGTCTGCCTCCTTTTATTATTTAGTTTTTTCCATGCACATATCTTTCTTTACAGTAAAATTCAATTAATTATATAGGAACAAAGGAAAGAAAATGCAGTTTTTGAGAGAAACATTGTGACTTGCAGGACCTGCTTATGTGTGAATTAGACTAAGTCATTAGGGACTCATCTCAGATAATATTTCACAAGGATAAAAATCATAGGATTTCAAGTTTTATGTAATGTCATGGGAAACAGTGCTTACACTTTCTTCAGTGGAGATGGGGCTTACATTACCAACATTGTAACAGTTTATAATACTAAATTGACATTTTAAATGCTTACTTTATTGATTATTTTTCTTCCTTTGTAAAATCAGAGTGGACACAATAGGAGAGAAAGGTAAACATAGGAAGATGCGTAACTTCATCTTACTAACTAAACATTCTAAGGAAATACAACACAGGACAGGGAAAAGTCCTAGTTCAAATACCACGCATCATGAACTAATGGGGAACTCAATGGTGAAGTTATACATGTTTTATCTTATTCTCTCCATTAATTTAAGACATATTAGAAGAAATGCATACACATAAATATGTTCTACTGCTCTCTCCTAGAAAAAGTAATTCTAACAGCACAAGTTTTATTATATATCAAATCACAGTATTTTATAACCAGTTCCTCAAGTACTAAGAAAAAAACACAACTACTATTTTCTTTGCCATGCAATTGTATCCTTCACTTGAGCCAAATTATTTCATAACATTTTAAATCTTCTTCCAATTATGTATCAACAATCTTCTCATTCCTTTCCAATTCCAACCATGTCTTCTTAATCTCTACCCACACTTGAGCCTATGGAAGGGTTTTGGTAGTTCTACAGTGGTAGGCAGATTTTAAAGAATGCTTCCGAGGGCGCAAGGTAATCATCAAGGTACAAAACTCCAGCTGTCAGAGCACTTTCTACCACACAAGATGTGAAAAGTCCAAAGGGAAGGACAACTGCAGGGATGTGTTCTCAGTTCCCATTAAGTAAAATTGCTTGAATAAAGGCCCATTACACACTACTAATAAATAATGGATTCCTTAGGGTGCATAATGATGTAACATCATGCTTTGTCAATATCATTCTTTGGAGTTGACTTTTTTTTATTTCACACTTTTGAAGATTTCAGAAATATTCTTTCTGTACAAATATCCTGGAGTTAACATACTTTTCCATATAACTATATAGAGAGACCTATACTGACAGATGTATAGATACTCGGTCATATTTTTATATATAGACACATATCTATAGAATATTTATATATATATACCACATAGCTCATATATCTGTGCATAGTGTATGTGTATGCATGCATATGTATTTCTTATTTTTTGGTACCAGGTATTGAACTCAGGAGCTCACACTGGCCATGCAGGCACTGTGCCACCATGCATATGTAGTTTTCTGTATGTATATATATGTATGTAAATATATTTATATTTTATACATGTGTATTATATCTTATAATCTTTTGCTTTTATAGGTCCTATATGAGAGCAGTAAACATTCTATCAGCTTTGTTTTGTTTGATACAGCATCTATTAGACTAATGTTCATTACTAAAAATAGAATCCATTATCAAAACAGGGTAGGAGAGAACATACCTTTTTACTAAACTGGAAAAGTACCATTTTGGTTCCTTCACGTAAAATTATTTTTGTGATTAGATCAATTTATCTATGTACTTCTCTGTGGAGGCAATTTTATATAATGTATTACCTTTGGTGCTATACCCATCAAAGCAATTAGAGAGATTTATTTCTATCATATCTTAATAGAGAATATTTTGCTTGCTTTTATTCAGGACTTAAGGTTGTACTCAAGGTCAATTCAAGGTCTCAGGAAGGTTTGATTATGATAAGATTCAGTGATGACAGGAGAAAATTAATGCAAGATCAGTAGCCTGGATATTGATTTTTATCATGGGATCTTGGTGAAATGAAGTCATTATTTAATTAGTCTTTTAGTTATACTAATAAGTGATTCCCAGAATAGATTGCCTTTAGCTTTGATGTTGGCAATTCCATCATCACTTACAAACTGAAAAGGACAGTGAATACAAAACTTAGAGAAATGGCAGAATCATAAATGACACACTGGGAAATCATATTGCAAAGCTTCTTTCTCTGTAAAGAGTACAAAGAGTTTGCTTCTAAACCTATCAATTCTCAAATTTTCTTGGATCGACTTGAGAATTCTACAAAATTCTCTAAAGGATTATCAAATCTGATTTCTTTTTTGATGGAAACTACGAGTAAAGTTAAACCTAGTTTGTGAGTAATTTCATTAAGATTTTGGAAAACAGAAACAGTGCTCAATGCATTACTTCTTTATCCATGGTTTCCAGATGCTAAGTCTGGAAGATAATAATGTAATTTCATACCTGTGCTATGGCAAAGAATGTGTTTCTGTATCAGCTGCTTTTGCTTATACAACTGGGTATATTTGGATCTGATTCTTTCTTGCATATTCATTTTTTAAAGTAAGAGCAAGAAATTCTAATGCATAGAAATTCTTATGCTTTTCAAAATAATCCTTCACTGAACTTATTTTCTTCCTCACTTTCTGAAACATTGTGCTCTAGAAAGCTATGCCAAATGAATGAGAATGGTACTTCAGTGCAACCTTTTTTCTCCTCGTTGGTCTGAAGGATTTCTATTTTTCTTTCAATAATACAGAAAATTGTCAGTGAGGGAAATTTTACTTTTTGCAAAATAATTTATTTTTATCTTTATTCAATCATGTATGAAAATAAAGATGTCTCATATATTGAAATTACTGGTTCAAATGTAGTTTGCCTTTAAATCACTGCCCCTGTGCTCTTCCTGTGTGTTCTGGTGCTATAAAATTTCAATTGAATACATAGCTCTAAAAAAATTGCTAGTAGGTGGACCTGGTGGCACTTGCCTGTAATCCCAGCTCCTAAAAGGCAGAGACAGGAGATTACCATGAGTTCCAGACTAGCCTCTGCTATATAGGCAGCTCAAGACCAAGAAGCAAATAAAAAAAATGGTTTTCTTAGTTTAAGTTATTAGTAATATTTTAATTATAAGACCAAACAGATTATTCCAATTGCAGCATTTTAAAAGAATGCACTGCATATGGAGTATTGATTTCATTCAAAATTTTGAGTAATTTCAAAGTAGATAAACCATCCTATGTTGCTTTCCAGACATAAAATGATATTTTTTAATTTTAATTAAAAAGTCACAGCAACCTAGTGTAGCAAAAACAAAATACTTATAAGTTTTGAAAAAAATAAAGCACGTTCATTATTCAAGAATAGTTATAGAATAGAATGATTTTTCAAGTTAATAGGAATAAATTATAATTTTTTATAGAATAACTCTTAAATCACTTTTGTCTCACCACTTAAAAATTAAAATGTTCTACTTAAGCACATGAACTTAGTCTTACCTCCAGATAACTCATTTTATTCTTGGTGAAATTTATTCCTATGTAGTAAACACTTCTCCTGAAACATAACTGTATGAATAGGAATATTAGACCCTAAAAATTATAGCATTCACTTTATAGCTTGAATCTCCACAAGTTAATTTAATATATTATTAGTCCTCTAAAAAGTTTGACATTGTTAATTATTTGTTCCTATAACACACATTTTTGTTTTAACCCCGGTAATTCTGTTGCCATTTCTTTTCCCCAAAATGGGCTGATTCATTGCTCATTCTAAAAGGTGGGTGTTTATTTTATTTTACTTCATTATTTACCTCTGGGGAGGTAGAAATCAGTATGGTCCCTCCAGCTCCAAAGCAGAGGTACACAGGTAATAAATGAAAGTGTTACAGCCATGATTTAAGACATTGGCTCTGGAAGGCTGTACCTAGTGATGCTTACTGATGATTTTTAAGTTTATAGAAGTGTATTTCATTCTTATATAGTTGTATTTAATTTTACTAATCTGTGCTTTACTGAGGTTTGATGTTTTGGTACATACACGGTGGCATATTATTTGGACAAATAATGCCACATTTTCTCTATCTATTCATCTGTTGATGGGCAAACAGTCTGTTTGCATATTTTTAGCTCTTATGAATGGTGCCACAACACATATGGACATGCAAATATGTCTTTGGTATGCTGATTTCATTTTCTTTGGATATGTACAAAGAAATTAAATCATTCTGCTATTCTTAATCACTTGTATCAAATTCATCTTTGATATGTTTTTATGATTGTTGAAATATTTATTAATAACAATCTGCTTTATCATTCTAGTGAACAAAACAAATATGATCATGTATCTTGGAGCATCAGAGATGGCATTAGAAATTTATCAAATCACAGAAATATATATTTGCAATTAAATAGATATAGTATGAGAATAATTTAAATTTGTATTAAAATATTTCCCTCCAACTTCGCAGTCTTTTATGAAAATATCTCCATGATATATTGTTCATGAACCTTATGCAATTTATCTTGACAGTAGCTCTTGGTGATATAAACTAGATATTTACTTGCCATTTATAATCCAACCCTAAGAGGACAGCAGCTCTTAGGTGAAAATTACCCCCTGGAAAAACTAGTACATATCTATAGTGTAATCATTCCCAGAAATGATGAATGAAAAAGCAAATAGCTATGAATGTGTTTTGTCATGCTGAGATATTCTAAGAAAAAATAGATTTTATTCAGAAGAAAATTAAGGAATGATTTTACTTCTGTAAATCTCAAACTATTGATTATAATCAATACATTGGAACTGTCACTTGTTATTTTCTGGAACCATTCTTATTTGAAATTTGACATTTTACCCAAACTACTTTGAAGATATAGTATAAGAATGAGTGAGTTTGGACTGCAAATCATGATTTCTCTTTTAGATACTTGGAATAGTTCAATGCCACTTACATAATTAAAATCTCAAGGTGTCTTGGTTACATTCTCAACACTGGGACACAATACCCAAAACTCACAGTTTAAAAGAAGAAAGGTTCAAGACTGTGGTTTGTACAGGTTTCAGTCCACAGTCAGCTGATTCCAAGATAGAGCTGCATGGCAAATGGGCCTGGAAGTGGCAAGAAGCAGAGAAAGGGATCAAGGGAGGAGGAGGGAGATCTACCCTTCAAGGCCCCGGCCCAGTGAGCCACATCCTCCAACCAGGCTTCATCTCCCAAAGCACATTTAGCTATAAACTCATTCAGAGACTAATCCACTAATGAGCATCACATCCCCATGATTCAGTCACCTCCCAAAAGCCCCACCTCTGAGCTCATGAGTCTTTAGGGGGATATCTAGATAAAAACCATATGTCCAAGATGTGCAAAATGCATTCTACAAGGAAGAGACTAAGGTTAAATTATGAATGCAACTCCCATTAGTAATAGTTTCTGATCATTTCACTGATTTTGTTGTGTGGTTTGAGTATGTAGTCTGAAAAACAGATAATTCTTTAGTGCAAAAAAAAAAAGATAATTCTTTTTTACTACAGGTTTTCCTTAAGACTTGGTTACAATAAAACTTTTCAAATGATACAGTGTCCTTACTTCATAGGCAAAGTCAGAGGTGCTCTAACAATGAGGGTTAGCATCCTTAGGTGCATGGACCTATGAGATTATTTTTCTCAGTGGTTAGTGCTTTCTTGCCTCTACTAACCTCTATTTCTAAAACATTTAGTAGTTGAAAAAAAAAAGACAGGAACAAAATGAAAAAATGGTCTGTTTATTATGTAAGACCACTCCTGCTCACAGTAGGAAGTCAGTGTTAGAAACAAAATAATGCTTCAGAATTTTGTGACGTAGGCCCAGGAAATAATCTAAAATAATCAAAGAATATTCAGAGACAGGGAATAATTTTTGGACGCATGATTTTTCTCTTGGGATTTTATTTGTTTTCCTATATTTCTTTAGGTGGCGATTTAGAAGCTTGTTTTACACAAAAGCAATCATTCGTGCAGAATTAAGAGTTAAAGAATTCCTGAGATGAAAGAAACCTGAGTTTTGATTCTGCACTTGGCAATTAATTTTGTTGATGAAACTATGTGTTTCTCTGTAAGCCAGTTTCCTCTTCTGGAAAATCAAGGAAATGTCTTGGAGGTGTGGTATTCAAGCTATGATCAATAAATGTCCTGTTTTGCCAGGAAAAAAAAAAACAACAAGATCAAAGTAGGCTAATGAGGGGTGTTCCAGATCCCCTAATTCCATTTACAGCTAGACTCTTCTATTTTTTTCCTCACTTTTACAATTTTTTGTTTCAAGTAAAATATTTTAACATGTGGTTTGCATGAATGAATGGGACGATAAGCAAGTCGTTGGCTCTAAGATGCTATAGGGACATCATTGTAAGCCAAATTTTTAGTCTTCATTGCAAGACAAGGCAAGCGTGTACTTGCTATTCCCCAAGAATATTTTGTCTGTTAAAGCAATTGAGTTCTTCTCCTTGGTTAGGTTATTAGAATGAATTGAGCTTTCTTCCAAGCATTTTGCCTTACTGACTAAGCAGCTACCTTAGACAATTCATCACAATACAGAATTGATATGCGGGGGAAATTTTAGAGGTGTTCTATTATTGATATTCAGAGCACTCAGGCTCTGGTATAAGACCTCTCCAAACACTAAGAGGAGGGTCCATACCTCTGTTCTTGGCCATTATCACATTAATTTAAGAAGACACATAATTGTGTGTGTGTGTCCACAAGCGTGCATGCACTTGTACACACACCAAGTTTTCACAGAACTTGAGAAAGTAAGACAGAAGTAATTGATTTGCTTTTTTCAGAACAGGAAAGATCAGCAAATAGAAAAGTGAAAACAAGTAGTAAAAATTTATGTGAGTTTCAGATATTTCTGCATTTGCTTCATATAAGGTAAATGTTCCATAAATGTTACTGAGAAACAAGTGAGTCTGAAAGGAGACACCAAAGGTTCAGATACTACACTAAAGTGAAATGAACCATCAGAGAAAATCTCAAGAAGCAGAACTGAGATACGATGATGAGTCCTTCCTTTGCTCCTCTCCTCTTTCTGTCACTCCTTAAAACTTGCTGATTTCTGGTATAAATCCTCTGGAAATGATATGATGTCATTGTTACGGTTTACACATTGTGTCAACTTGAGAAGTCTATAAGCTTATTTAAGTAACTCAGCAGCTCTACATCCTGGGTTGTAGAGCATCAGCAGTTACCTGGTCATTGTGTCAATTTGAGAAGGTCAGAAGTTTAGCTGAGAGACTCAGCAGGGAGCCAGGGGTCTTACTCTGTAAATATCCTCATCCTGTGCAAAGGAAGGCAATGAGATTTGTGAATGCTACACCCACCCTGGGGGTGGGGTGGGGTCCCGTGTACAATATAAGGAAGGTGAAGAGGCTTGCTCTGCCCCCGTTTACTCCGGCTGCTTTTTGCTCTGGCTGCTGCCTTGAGGTGTTGACTCAGTGCCATGCCACCCTGCCTTGGAACCTTGATTATGGACTGAAACCTCCAAAAACTGTAAGCTAAATAAACGTTTCCTTCCCTAATTTTGGGTGTCAGGTGTTTTGTCTCAGCAATGAGTGAAAAGTAACTGAGAGAGTCATAAACATGGAATTTGGAAGAGATGTGCCCAAGCATTCTATTGCATAGTATTTCCATCAATGAATGCAACAGATGTGAATAACTTCAACAGCCCAAATGACAATAAAATAGTCAGATAATTAAGCATTAATGACTTTTGAACATTCTTTGTTGTGATGCAATTTACTTAATAATAGATGTACACTTTAATTTTTATTAATGGACATATTTAACAACATATGTGTCAGAGTTGCCTGAGTTTGGCATTGACCCTTGTGGGCCTATAGTGGCAAGCACCATTTACCACCAGTGAGGAAGAAGTGAGCCCAACCCTTCCTAAAAAAAGCAAAGCCCCTGACTCACCATGCCCTTGCTTTGCTCTGCTGACATAGCTAAAGCACTCTGCAAAGAAGCTTCTGAATCAGTTCTGATTCCAGAATGAGAATACCATGAGTAGGTGGAGAACTTGAAATAAAACTTTTTGTTATAAGTTAGTGAAATTTGGAGAATAATTGTCAGTTATCACCATAGTATAATTCTTAGTATCCTGAGTACAAAATTAAAATATATAGCTTGTAAAACTTTTTAAATTTTAAGTAATTCAGTGAAAAGTAGTTTTCTCAGGGTCTTCTTCAGATTTCATTTTTAATGCGATATGATTATTTGAAAACAATAGAGCAATCATAACAAAAAAGATAGTAATATAGCAGGTTTCTCTTGATTCATTGAGGCAAAAGTTTTGTGCTAATAATTTGTTGGATAATGTTTCATGTCTATATTTTTTATCCTAAATAATTTCTCGGAATATAATAATTTGCAATGTGCTGATGATTGTTACTCTCTTATTGGCTGGCTGTGAAATTGTTTTGTTTTGGTTTATTACTTACCTTTTGTTTAAAATAAAAAAAATTTAAGTAATCCTTTAATTGACAAAACATATATCTATATTATATGTAACAGGTTTAGAAATATGCAGATAGATATAGATAGATAAAGATAGAGATAGCTAGAGATACCTTTAAATTAAACAGATTGCCCAAAGGATTACATTGCAAATATCTTCTGTGGTGAGAGCACTCTGATTCTTTCTTAGCAATATACAAAAATATAACATGTTGTTATCAAAGATGGTCTACATGTATAGTAGATCTCTTGAATTTATTCCTCTATCTCACTGAAATTTCCTATGCCTTGACTAACATCTCAGTGCCCCCACTCCTAACACCCCTAATAGCCACTGTTCTCTCTGATTCTGAGATTTTAGATCCCATGTGTAAGTGAAATCATGCGATACTTACGTTTCTCTGCCTAGCATATTTCGCCTAATATAATGCATCACAGATTCTTCTGTGGTGTTGCAAATCACAGACTTTCCTTCATTTTTAAAAACTAAGTAGTATTTTATTGTGTATATATTTCAAACTTTATTTATCCACCCACCCACTGATGAACACTTCATTGTTTCTATATGTTGGCTGACATCAATAATACTACAGTGGATATGGATTGCAATTATCTCTTACAGGATATTTGCAATAACCCTCATTTCCTTGATTAATGTATCACAGTAGAAAGTTTTGTACATAGCTGAGCAGAGCATGTATCTTGAGGACTTGTAGAATAAATAACATCTCAAATATTATTAGATTATTGATAGACAATAATATGTATTTTATTCTCAAAATATGTCAGCTTAATTTTTCCCTCTTTTGGAAATTTGTTCCAAATTTCTATTTGATTTACAAAACTGATATGCATCACAATTAGAGAACTTCTACAATGGTTTTTTTGTGGACATTCAGTGCTTCCCTGTCTGTGCATTGTCTTGTGCATCTCAACCCTTTCCAGAATACTGTTATATATACTACGTTTGTGACTCTTACAACTCTTCCTTAAAGCCTCAAATTTAACTTTTAACAACGAATTCCACAGAGTTAGAGATTCTATTTATTTTATTTATTACTGTATTCCCAGTGCCTGAAAAATAATGGGCACTCAATTATTTTTCCTAAATGCACCGCTGAAAACACTGTTCAAAAGTCACTGTCGCTCTTACACGTATTGTTACATTTACCCTTCTATAGCAGCAACTAGTTAGTACATTCGGGTTAGCAGAAATGAAAGCTATGTGAGGCCATCATCACCACCGTCTCTCTGTACGAAGTCACAGCAATGCCTAGCACTCACAACAGGAATTTAATAAATACTTACCTTTATTTGAATATCTTCCATATGTTCTGTATATAGCAATGAGTTGTCTGCCCATGAATATAAATTTTACTTAGCATTGGACAATTGTGTCTGAAATTTAGAAATGACACTATTTTTCTCCAGAAAAAAAATACCATAACTGGAAAATAATCAGTCTTGAAAACTAGAGATCAAAATGCCAACCCCAATCTGCCTATTCTTGCCTTACCTGCCTTACAGAGTAGCCACGAAGCAAGAGAACAGTGACGGGAAGGAGGACAGCAGAACTGGGGAAAGGTGCCGATGATAGACCATCACCCTAAAGTGCCTGTAAAATAGGCCAGGTTTCTAGAAACTTAAACGTTACATGAATTCAGCTATTATAATAAAGATAATCACTTTGCATTTACATAGCACTTTGCAGCAAAATGAATTTCAAAGCAATTTGCCGAACAGTTTTACAGAGGATCACTTGGCTTAGTCCCAAAGAGTGTCTTCCTAGGTGAGACTGCAGCTGTTCGCACCACACTGGGACACCTCAGAGCTGGCTCACGCCCCTGCTTTACTTCACTCAGGAGCTCCACCGCACCCTGCTCAAGTAAATGCCATCGCAGAGAAAGAACTTGTGGGAAGGGCTTTGATCCCCTTAAAACAGGCATAATACCCACCATATAAAGGACAAAGAGGCAGAGTAATTGATTTTGTACCCAGGGAGCAACCTAAGTCACTGCGATTCACTCCAGCAAACATTTATTGATCACCTCGGGCAAGTTCCATAAACTGTCTAAGCCTCAGTTTTCTTACTTGAAAATTTCTTTCCTCACAGGTTATTAAAGGGATTTGATGAGGAATGAGTGCAAAGTATTTGGTATATAGCATGCCCTATATAGCATTACCTGTGATTACCTTTGTTATTCTTCTTTTCTTACATCTTATTATGTACAAATGAAATAAGATATTTACAATTCCTTTTTAGATTTTCTTAATTTTTAAGTTTTTTGTTTTATGATTATAAACATCTTCAGCTTTTCACATAAAGTAAAGGACAATTATTTAAAATCAACTTCATCAAATTAGCTAAATTCTTAGATGAATGTAGGCCTTATATGAATATAGGACTTCGTGTATGTAGGATTAGTTAAATTATAATGAATAAGAGATATTGCTATATTGACAGATTTAGATAAATGGCTTAGTTGGTGCTTTAAATTGTTATTCATTTCATAGCACAATGAAAATAATCTAACAGAAATGAAAACAGGAACAAAATAGATTGGTGGATTCACAAATAACATGCTTTACACATGAGTGAAAACAAAAAGATCATTTTGTTAAAGTCCGTATTTTAGCAAGTCAAAGTGAATGAAATTTCAGAGAAATGGAATCTATACCAGATGGAGTTAAGCAAGTATGGAAGTTTCTATTCAAGTACATGGCAGTGAGGAAGAGACCATTCCAATAGGCAACAGAAATTGAACTCAATTAAACCAAAGGTGTGAGAGTTTTCAAGCACTGTAGTGAACCATTGGAAAAGTGCGGGAGGAGGTTAGAGGGAGGTTGTTCAATGTGATTAAGCCATCTGTGCTTGCTAATTGAAGTTAGACTTATTGGAGTTAGTCTCTTACCTGTTCACAGAGGCTGGGAGGTAGACACTCTATCTTTCTTGATTATTACTTTTTGAATGGGTGGCTCTCAGGTCCCTGAGAATGACATAACTGGATTGTAAAGCATGGCAAGACCCTGGGAGAAGACTTATATCTAAAAGTATCTGTCTTTGTTTTGTGTTACTATGACAGCATATTTCATGTTGGGGAGTTTATGAAGAAGTTTCTTGGGCTCATGGTTGTTATGGAGTCTGCTTCTGACAAGGACCTCCTCCTCATATGAGGAAAAGTGGAAGGAAATGAAGCCTAAAAAAAGACTCAGACCTCAGAGCAGGGGTGGGGAGTACCAGATTTTCTGTCAGTCCACTCTTGTAGCAGCCAAACCCTTCCAAGAGTAGTACCCTGTTGCCTGATCATCTCCCTTAAAGGATCCACCTCTTCAATACCATTAAGCCTCAACATGAATTTTGACAGGGACAGACCACCTTCAAACAAAAGCAGGAGCAGACTTTTCTAAAGAAGTGCTCTGAGAAAAGAAGGTTGGGAAAATGATTGGTAAGAAACCTGTCTGAAAATCAGTCAAGCAGAGGAGAACATTAAACTCATCTTGGTCAATATCCTCCTATAACCTTGATCAGTTCAGTTCTCCAAAATTGTATCAAGGCCATGAATGAAATTAAAGTATGTTAGCAAAGGTGTATTCAGTGGTTTCTCTCCATCTACTGATTACGTTGCCGGGCAAAAGAGCATAATATAAATAAGTGTACTAGCAGAAGTAATTACTGCCATCTCAATATTGACTTAGATTTATCTTAATTTATTCTAGAAATTAATCTGCCTTTTCTCTGCCAGAGTATTTTCATTATAAATTAATTTACAATGTGTTACAGGGATACACTTATAGTGGTAGTAGAAAATCAAGGAAAATTATAGCATAAAATGATTAGGAACCCCGAATTCTGTTGGTGAATCTTATGAGTCCAGGTTTTGATATATATTTAGAAAGGGAAATTTTCTGATTGCCTTAAATATGTAATGATACAGAAAATCTTAAAATTTTAGACAAAGGTGTTGGTCTGCAATTAATGAGAGTCCAGAAGGGGGCACATAGATCTCAAAAACACTTTATAGAATTTGATCCAAAGTTATTTCAACTAAGGCTGAATATATCCTACTAAAGCCTGCAAAAGGGAAAAAACCAATTATAAAGTGCTTTAATTTCTTCTAAATGGCTTTGCAAGCACTAATGAAAAATCGTTTTCAATGGACACTTGTTAGGATCCTGCCATTGTTTCAGATACAGATAAACAGAATCAACCTTAACAGAGTCATCTTGAAAGAGGCAAAAATTGACAAAAAAAAAAAAAAGAATGAATAATTCACACCCAGCTGTGAATGAAAATAGTCTGAAGCTACAGTTAACGAAACCACATGCTCCTTTTTCGGTGTTAGCAGCTGTGGTCAATAACAAGCCACAGCTAGGAGAGCAGTATGTGCTTTCTGCAATGTTGGCAACTTTGATCAATAAAGTATAATTGGAACCTGCCAAGATGGTAGTGTGTCAAAGGTGTATTTAAGCAGAAACTTAGATGCTGAACTGTTTGTGTAAAAATTGAGCACATAGTCTAATTATAAGTTTAAGAACTTTAAAAGGTTGAACATTGTAAATCTGCCACATGAATGACTTAGAAAGCTGGCACTTGCCAACTGCCATCAATAGAGTTCAGTCTGAATTGAGAAAGAGGTGTCAGTATCACGAAGAATAGGATTGTACTTCATAAGTTGTTAGTGGGAGGGCTGAGTGAGCCTGACTGTGTCTTCATCATGGAATAAAGAAACAGAAGAAAGTATCATTTCAGTTTATATACTGAAAAGATACACAAGGGAAAATAGACTGCATCTTGTTGTCAATAAACAGAAATTTTTTTTATATGTTGCCTGTTAGGCATTTAAACTACCATTACCATTATTTAATTCCAATTTTTGTGACACTCAGGGGAAGTCACCTACCTTTTAATCCCAACTTTTTCAATAGTCATGGCAGAATGTTACAAAGAGAATGGAGGCAAGATGCACAGTCCACCCCATTGTGTGCACATAGGTAGAGTGTGGACTAAAGGTAAAGTAGCTCCAGTGATCATCAACATTTAGGCAACCATACTTAACTGATGCTGAGACTCCAAATTCCAAGGGCCTCAAGAGAATCACTGTAAGCCTTTCTTTGGCAGGCAGGATGGAAAGAATGTTCAGTCTAATCCCTGTCCTTCTCTGAGAACCTATAACTTTGCCTTAGTAGGCATTTCATTCAAGGAATGCATTTTACTCCTTACAGTACAAAATCAAGAGTAGAAATTGATTATTGGGCTTATATGCTAAGTAAAATAAATAAAGTAATGCCTAGGAACACTTTCTTCTATGTTACTTAACATTTCATTGGCAAAATTACAAGTATCTCTTCAGCATAGAGTAATCTCCATTTTCCTCCACATCATTATGCTGATGGACCAGGCCTGGTCTATAATGCGTGCTACTTTGGAGAAGAAATTGTTATTTATAGCACAAGTAAATTTCACACATATTAACATAAAGCCTCCAAAAACCCTGTTTGTGCAGTTTCACTTGCATTTCAGTTTGTTTTAGGTAATTAAAGGAAAAAAATCATATGAGACGTTAGATAGGGAATATCAGTGGCTGACTGACTGGATGATACTTAACAAGGTGTGCTTGTTGTAATGAGTCTTGCCAGACACCACTCCATGCCAGCCCCTCCGCCCCATCTCCATGCCTGAAAAGGGAAGGGCTAGAGCACTTGGATCACACTGGAGCAGGTTGATATTTTCAATTGAACATAATTCTTTTTTATATTAAAGAACACAAACTTTATGATGATCAAATGGCTGGTTTTAATGTGTATTTTAAAAA
The DNA here is from genome assembly GCA_004363535.1 of Dasyprocta punctata. NCBI lineage: Eukaryota > Metazoa > Chordata > Mammalia > Rodentia > Dasyproctidae > Dasyprocta > Dasyprocta punctata. Next base: position 11,646 of record RJWM01022256.1, on the reverse strand, counting down.
TTATTTATTGCACTTTCTTTTATGGCATTTGTTGTTATAGACCTGTAGCCAAGTTTTAAATGAAAACTCATCATGTATTGTTTGACTTCTGACTCTGCCACATTGTAAAATGCCAAGAAAGTTCAAAGTTAGGCTTTAGATTTTGTATAATGCATGAAGACCGATTGCTCTTTCAGTCTGAATAGGCATCAGAAATACTTGAGCCAGTTGCTGCTGGAGCTCAGTTAGGATATAAAATTGAATTGGAATTTAAGGAGGTATGGGAAATGACTTTGGAACTTCAACAACATGAACTTGATTTTTATTGGGATTTATCTATGTATATAATATTTTTTACTTACTTTTTACAAAACTAATTTGAAAAACTATTTCCCAGTTTTTTGCATTGCAATATGTCATCATTGCCACCACAGTTTTTGAAGGGCATTTCAGGGTCCTATTGATAATATCTGTGGGAAGTTTTGTATTTGCATAAAGTAGCAATCTCTTTGATATCTAGACTTCCTTTATCTTCTATGATCCAGATTAATTTCTTGTTCAAGTCTTTAAGTCTCTCCATCCATTAAGAGGTACAATATGGACTCACTCTGTGCTAAGTTTAAGCAAGGTTGGAACCATAGGTATAAGGACATTGTATGGAAAGAAATTCCATCAAGACATGTGCCCTCTTTTCTTGCTTGCATGACAAAATTATCAATCACATGACATAAGTCAGTTTGCTTCCTAAGATTTGATTTCCTCACCTAAAATTTTCTTGCTTCTGTACATCCTATAGTAAACTCGTATTCTCAAATGTTGGTCAGAATTGGCAACTACCACAATGAGCCCTGGGAGATTAAACTGGTTTATTATTTTATTTCTAACAGTCTATCCAGCTTATCTCTATTTGCCTCTTCTGATGCCATTTTCTCAAAGAAAATTGTATATTCTCTCAAAACAAGTCATTTTCTGAGGGCATGATTTATTTCTGTCTAAATTAGATCAGTTATTTTTCCAATAATCTTCAATACTCCCTGTTTTAAAAACCAGACTTGCTCTGAGTACTTCAATTTAGACATGCAAATGATATTAAAACTCCTCCTTTCCTAAGGGTAAAAAGATATTAACCACCCACTTGCTTATTGGCTCTAGTTAATAGCTACAATAAATGAACATGACAGATAGCAACAAATTTCAGTCTTTTATCATTTTTACATAGACAAAACTGGCATGTTGACCAGAATTCCCATTAAACTAACCCATATTACACACATGATGCTCAAAAGCCAAGGTTTCTGTTTCTTTGAGTGTATTCTAGTGACCATGATGTTGAAGCGGGTCAAAGCACCTCCTTTTATTCTAGTCTTCATACTTTAGCAGCTTCATAACTTCAGACCAGGTATTTAAACCTTCTCATGCCAGTGTCTAGAAATAAATTGGCAAATCTGAATAGTTTCAAGCTTTAAATGAGACCACATATTACAGGGTTTTGGAAACTGAAAAGTATTCTCTAAAGAAAAATTACTGTTATTGTTTATGTCTGCAGTTGAACATTTTTATCATTATTGGTGTAGGAAATGTTCACTTTCATGTCTTGCAATTTTTAAAAAAACAAGAAAGTAAACAAAACTATCCTTGAATCTATTTGAATCTTGGTTCCATCTTTACTTACTGTATTCTTTCTCTATATAATTTAAAAATAACTTTTTAAAGGCATAATCAAATACCAACTGAAAAGTCTCCCAGCTCCTAAAGGCAATCACCTCCATTCAAAATCAGCCATTTGACATACAATTCTTGAAGTTTATGGTTTCGATTTTTCTGAAATCACAAACTTTAATCGTTCCTTCGCTCATTCATTTATTCAAACTCTGTCATTCATTCAGTGGCATTATTTTCCCCTTTCTATGGAAAACCACTGGTTTGCAAGTACTAGAAATACAAGCAGTGTGGGGTGAACACAGCAGAGGGAATCTCAAGGATCTTGAAAATGACATTCCGTGGAAGATATTCGACAAACATATAGAGGTTGATAGAAATAGCTTGAGCTGTGTGTTTCATGCTGCCCACTGTTGCTGTTGATGACCATGGAAAGGACTTGGAAAGTAATACAAAGAGAAGGACGCACAGCCATTGCCCTCGGCAGCTCATGCTGGTTCTCATGGGCCCATCTTGTTATTCCTCCAGCCCTAAAATGAGCATTAGATGATGAACATTAGATGATGTTTGTCATCTTTTTCTCCCATCAATTTTTGTTAATTATTTTAAATAAAGAAAACAGTTTCCACTGCTACATAAACCTTTATGACTTGTCACCATGCTTGTGTTCTATGAGAATCTGGACTTTCAGCCTATTGGGAGTAGTAATTCCCTTTTCACTGGGGCTCTACTTGTGATAAATGATGTCAGTAACGTATCTACATAAAATATTTTATGTTTAAAAGGACATTTCTTTTCCTTGTATGTATGTGTGTATGCATGTGACTTACATCTTTAAGGAAAATATTCAGATAGTATAGACTCAAAATCACTTTAAAAATAAAGAAAACTTGGTTATATCATCCCCCCCAAACAAAGCACTTATTTTTATTTTACTGAACTTTGACTTTATCTACATACATTCCAATGCATTACAAATATTTTTCTAATTCTGATAAATTATAACATCCAATTTCTCAATTTTCATTTCTGCCTTCATAACAAGAATTGCCTTCCCCAAAACAGTGCATTTTCACATCTCAGGTTCACTCAAAGACAGCCACCTGGAGCCCTCAGTAACTCTGACCTTTCTGATTACAGCCACAGCAGTGAGAGGCTGTTTCTGCAGCGCATGACCAAAAACACACAGCCAGAAAAATTGTTGTGCTTGTGTCCTCCCTAAAATAATTGTGAAGATGTATACATACTACTGAACTTTGGCAAGTTATTGCCTAAAATATTTATTGCACATTTAAATAACTACAAAAGATATATTTAGTCCTGCATTATAAATAGTGGCAGTTAAGATAAAATACATTACTCCTTTATACATGTTCAATGAAACAAAAATCTAAATACCTCAGCAATATGTGATTCATGAGTATTCATTTGAGAAGACATAAACAATTATTTCTTTAACACTCATTTTCCTTTTTTCTGAACATGTATTTTCATTCTAACTCCCCTACAAAAAAATTTATGCTAGTATAGCACATTCTTGTGCCTTGAAAATTTAATAACCTCTCTCTCTTTCTCTCCCTCTCTCTCTCTATATCCTATATGTATTTGTTTACAAACAAATGTCAATAAATATATACAATTTTTTAAAATTTCCACAACCATACCTTCAAGTGCTAACATGTTCCTTTGGATTTAATTATCACTGTAATTATTATTAATACTAAGTGGATTTAAACATGCAAATATATCCTTTTTATAGTTAAAGTGTAGAAGTAAAGTTGGATTGCAAATTCTTCCCCTTGAATTGGTTCATAAAAATTTGGATAAATATGACTTATGGAAGGAGTATTTCTGCATAAGTTACATTCTTTTTATGTTTATTGAGTACGTATTAAGAAACATTATTCAAATATATGATTACCATGGACTAAAAGTCATTAAATTCTTTGAACATCTCCCAAGACGCAAGCCAAAAAGTACATAATATCTCTCTTCAAAACTGAATTTTACTAACCTTACAGCTGACAGTTTAAATTCTTTTTCAATTTTGTTGCTAGTAGAAAAATAAAATCTATCTGCTTTGAAAAGGATCTTGGACATTAGAATAATGTGCTTCTCCCTGTAGAATAATATTATGAATAATAACACTTGTGTAGATAATAATATTTTGAACTTCTTAGAATTCCACCCAAATTTCTGGTCTTCCGGTATTTACACTGTTATTATGCATCATATTACATTTAGGATGGATGAGAAAAATGTCTTTTTTAAAAAGTGATTTGTGAGAAGTTGACAGTGAAATAGATGGCTTTGGCTGTAGGCTCGGTCTTAAAGCCTTTTTAGGAAAAAATTCACATCAAAGTTGAAGTTGTGGAAATGGATTCACTTAGAGCTATCTCTGCTCGTATACTTCTCACAAAGGTCTCATGCATCCCAATTAAGACTGTAGACCAAAAAAGTAGGAAAGTACAGCATTATATGACCATATATAGAGATTGAACAGTAGTTCTGGAAGTAAGAATGCATGTGGGACTTCAACGCTGTGAAGAGTCCTGCCTGTTCAATGACAGGTGATGCACTGTTATTCCCATTCAGATCCATGTGACATGGACACTACGGTTTGGCACCTATAGCACTCCTACTTATAACCCATTTCTGGCTCCTGTTGCACACCAATTTCATGGCTCTCGGAATTGTTATGTATTTTAAAAGGAAGTTTCAAGACAAAATAAAGCTGTATAAATTATAGTCCTCTTGATGCAATTTCTCTGTAGCACAGTAAACCATATTTTAGTCATTTAAAATATCTCTAGAGGCTGCAAAAACAAAATTCCAGGTTAAATAACCTACGCTTATTAGCAGTGGTACATATAGGAAATGGGATACTATGTAATACTAAAATAAATGAGCTATCAGGCCTTGAAAATACACTTGAAGAAACTTAGATGCATATTACTAAGTGAAAGAAGCCAATCTGAAGAAGCTAACTATCGTATGAGTACAACTATATAACACTCTGTAAAAGACAAAATTATAGATGGTAAAAAGATTGGTCCTTCTCTGGGACAATGTAGAGGAGACAGAGATGTGGGAAATCTCTGTACTATCTGCTTAATATTGCTGTGAACCTACAATTGCTTTGAAAAGCAAAGTCTATTAAAAAAGCACTGCAATATCTTGAAAACATGATCTATGCTTCAAGTAGGACTGCAAAAGTTTTATTTAATTGCTCTTCAGTTCAATAAGCATGGTTAATATTTTTCTACTTTAGGAGGAGATTAATATCTTTCAAACGAAAATGGAAATGCTGACCAAACAATACTGTAAAACCTACTTTTTACCTGTATTTAAGCATGTGTCTATGAATACAACAGTATTTTTCTGTCACTGAGTTAATTCATTTCAGAAGTTTAATTCAGTGTCCGAAAAATTTTTATATTATGTAACAATTTAATTGCCAAATGTCTCAGCTGTAGTTCAGGAGACAACTCTTCAAGTACTAACACTTTCATGGCAGTATTCAACAAGTTAATTAATTGTGCTGTTAGATTTTTATACCATGTAAATCTTGTATTTAACTACAACAGATTCCTTGAGGGATATTTATTAATTATACATTTTAGTAACCTGTAGGACCTGAAACTATGTGGAAAGTATCTTTAGAACCCAGTAAAGTTACAGTTAATATTTTCTTTAAAATTTTGACCTAGACAGGCATGGTGGCACACACCTTTAATTCCAGCACTCAGGAGGCTGAGGCAGGAGGATCTTTGTGAGTTCAAGACCAGCCTGGGCTACAAAGTGAGTTCAAGTCCAGCCTGAACTGCATAGTGAGACCCTGCCTCAAAAAATAGGGCTGAGGATTTAGCTCAGTGGCCTTGGTGCCTGCCTGGCAGATGCAAGGTTGAGTTTGATCCCTGGTACAAAACAAAATAAAATAAAACAAAACATTTTGACCTAAAAGTTAAATCAGTGCTTTTTAAATTAATGTATTTTGTGATACATAGTGATCACACTCATCTTGGGGGTTTAATACATATGCATTTCACAACTTGATCATTTTTAGTCCCTCCGCACACTCTACTCTTTCCTTGGCCTTCTTCTCACCTCTACAGAGCCTACTTCCCTGTACGTTAGCACGGCGCTTTTATTTTGCTCTTGTACTATTTGTATCTTGAGTCTCTCACATAAAGAAATCATGTGGGTGTTAATTTTTGAAACTTACTTATTTTACTTCGTGTTATGATCTCAAGATCTATTCATTTTCCTACAAAATACTCAAATTTCTTCTTTTCCATGGATGAGTAGCCCTCTATAAACATGGGTACGTGTGTATCAATGTAATATGATTACGCTAGCTCTTTTGAAATACATTCAGGAGAAATACACTTGGGTCAAATGAAATTCCTAATTTTAGGTTTCTGAGGCACCTTCCTAATGATTTTCAAAATTGCTGTATTAGCTTACTCTCCCAACAATAGTATAGCAGGTTTCCTCAACACCCACAGCCTTGCCAGCATTCATTGTTTTTTGAGTCTTTAGTGGAGTAAGGGAGAATCTCAGTGTTGTTTTCGAACATATATTATTGGACCCTTGTTGAATATGAGCTGACTGAAGACCATATTCAGTTGTTTGTGTGTCCTCCTATCCTATTCCACTCTATTCTTCTATTCTATCCTATCCTATCCTGTCCTATTCTAATTCTATTCCATTCCATTCCATTCAACTCCACTCCACTGCATTCCATTCCATTCTAACCCATCCCTTCCCATTCCATTCCATTCCATCCCATCCCATCCCATCCCATCCCATCCCATCCCATCCCATCCCATCCCATCCCATCCCATCCCATTCTAATTCTATTCTATTCTATTCTATTCTATTCTATTCTATTCTATTCCATTCCATTCCATTCCATTCCATTCCATTCCATTCCATTCCACTCTACTCCACTCCACTCCACTCCATTCCATTCCATTCCATCCTATCCTATTCTAATTCCATTCTATTCCATTCCACCCCACTCCACTCCACTCCACCCCACTCCATTCCATTCCATTTCATTCCATCCTATCCTATTCTAATTCTGTTCCATTCCACTCCACTCCACTGCACTCCACTCCACTCCACTCCATTCCATTCTGTTTTGCTCTTCAATATGTCTATTTGTGTGCCAATATCATGCTGTTATTACTATTGTAGCTTTGTAGCATAACTTGAAGTTCGAGATTATAATGCCTCCTGTCTTGTTTTTGTTGCCCAGGATTGCGTGAACTGTTCTAGATCTCTTCTGATTCTATAAGAAGAAAAACTGATGGTACTTTGATGGGGATTACTTTAAATCTTCGTATCATTTTTGGTAATATGGTCATTTTGACAGTACTAATTCTGCCTGCCTATCTACAAAGGAAATCATTCTGTTTTCTAATGTCCTCATTGATCTCTCTTTTTCAGAGCAACATAATTTTCATTATAGAGGTATTTTGCTTCCTAGGTTAGGTTAATTCTTAAATATTTGATTTTTTAAAGTTACTGTCACTGGAATTGTTTTCCTGATTTCTTTCTCAGCAGGTTCATTCTTGGTGAATAGGAACACTATTTGTTTTTATATGTTTATTTTGTATCCTATCACTTTGTTCAATTTGTTTATTAGTTCTAAGAGTCTTCTGCTAGAGTTTCTTGTGTCTACTATGTAAAAGTTTGTTATCTGTAAACAAGGATTGTTCAAATTCTTTCTTTCTTATTTGAACCCCTTTTATTTCTTTATCTTGCCTAATTGCTCTGGCTAAAATTTTGAGTACTATGTTGAGTAGCAGAGGTGAGAATGGATATTTTTATCTTATTCCTGATTTAACTGAGAATGGTCTCAGTTTTTTTCATTCAGTATGATGTTGGCAGTAGGTTTGCCATAAATGGTTTTATCTATTTAAGGTAAGGTTTTTATATGCGATTTTTGTCAGGGTTTTTCTTTAAATCATGAATGGATGTTAGATTTTTGCCACAGGCTTTTTTTAGTTTCTGATGAGATGATTGTTGATTTTTATCCTTATTTCTGTTTGTATTGCACATACTGATTTAGATATGTTGAACCACTCTTGCATCCATGGGATGAAACTAACTTGATCATGATATACTGTCTGAATTTTTTTTTTTTTTTGTCTTTTTTTGAGACAGGGTTTTACTGTGCAGTTCAGGGTGTCCTTAAATAGGCTGGCCCAGGCTGGCTTCAAACTCATGAAGATCCCCCTGCCTCGGCCTCCCAAGTGCTGAGATTACAGATGTGCACCATCATGCCTGTCTACTGTATGACTTTTTAACAATTTGTTGTATTCTGTGTGCAAGTATCTTGTTGGGGATTAGTATCTGTATTTATTAAAGAAATTGAGCTGTAGTTTTCTTTTTCTTTCTTTCATTCGTTTGTTCGTTCATTCGTTCTCTCTTTCTTTCTTTCTGTCCTTGTGTGGTTTGGATGCCAAGATAATGCTAGCTTAAAGGGAAGAGTTTGGCAGTGTTCCTTCCTTTTCAATTTCATGAAAGAGTTGGAGGAATATTAGTATTAATTATTCCCTGATGTTCTTGCAAAACTCAGTGAATCCATCAAATCCTGGGCTTTTCTTAGTTGAAAGAGATTTTATTACTTTAATTGGTCTGTCAGTGTTTTTATATTTTGTGGATTCAGTTGTGGTCATTCATATGTGTCTAGGAATTATCCATTTCTTACAGATTCTCCAATATATTGGAATATAGGTTTTCAAAGTAGTTAGTTATAATCTTCTGGAATCAGTGATTTCTGTCAATTTTGCCTTTTTTTACTTTTAACTTCATTGATGTGAGTGTTTTTTTCCTTCTTTTGGTAAATTTAGCTATGGGTTTGTCTGTGTTGTTTATTCTTTTAAAAAATCAACTCTTTGATTCATTGTTTTTTTGGCTCAATTTCATTAATTTCCACTTGTCAGGCATTTTATAGAGTTCTTTTAAATGTAGCAATTCATGGTTGCTGCTTTGGAAATTGGCACTGTAAATCAAAGTAACATAAAGTCTGATAGGATTTTTTTCATGAGAAAATGGTTACCATGGGGAATATTTTCCTCACAAGTTTTCAGTGGCTACAGTGGAGCTGAAGGACAGCATGGTGTGCTTCATAACTACGAATGATACTAAAGTTTCAAAAGTGTTTATGAACTAATTCTGTAAAAGTCACTTAGAATCATATTTATCAGTATGCTGTCATGACTCTTAGTGATGTATTGCTGTTTAACTTCTTCAGAATCCCTTCTGTTTTACTAAAATCTGAGAATATTAGAACCATGGAATTCAGAAGGCATCCTTGGGAGAAAATTGTAGGAATGTTGATGAAAATGTCAGGAAAAAGTAATCACTTTTTTATGTATTTCATCATTTTAAAAGTAATTAATAGAATGTCATCTTTTTACATCAAGTACTGTATAATTTATGAATTAAAATTCGTTCATCTTTCAAAGTAAATCACTTGTAAGACTACAGAGTTATTCCAGTGACTCTGTGTTATTTGGGGGAACAATCTTCTATACTGTCTGACAAGAAAAACACAAATGTTATTTTTGTGTCTCTCTTCTACGAATTCTCCCTGAGATACTTTGCATGGTGTTGCTTTTCCTGGTATACTCTCCCCTCCTTCCTTCATCCCCAGAACTACTGGAATCTCTATACTACCAAAGGCCACCAAATGTGCAGTGAGCCTGCACAAACTCATCACGTTGTCCTTGGAAGGTGTTTATTTAGTATAAAAATAACAGAAATAATGTTGATTGGAGAGGAGTCTGAGAAGGCTAATTTCTCTGTATTCTCCATATTTCATCTGAGTTGGTGCCTCTGTTCCTCCTGGAGTTCACAGCAGGAGGAAATCCTTGTGTTATGTCCTCCACTGGCCTGTTACTTGTAACAGTAAGTTCTTCAATAGCTGTTTCTCAGCCAGTCATATAAACATCACACAATTCTCCCAAGTCCTTCCTCAGTTAGAAATTTTCCTCCTTGGCAACTTTGAAATCCACCATTCATTTTCATTATAGTACTTTAAGCAGTGCCAGCACATGGTTATGCTCATTAAGCACTGAATTTAAGAATGAATTCAGTCCTAGCTTTCTATTTTATTAATATTGAAAGAAGAGGGGGGATCCTTTTCTTGGTATGATTTTTTTTCCCCTCTCAGATACCACACTCTTAGCTGTTTTTGTTCTCTATTTTTATTACTTTTTGAACAGTAGATTCATCATTGGCCTGTCCTATAGGACCTCTGCCTTAATACATTCCTTCATGACATGGAAATTTCAAGTAATGTCCGCCTTCCTAGGTATAGGAGTCCATGACTTAATTGCTAGCCAGCTGCTTAGAGGATGATCTAATTGGTCTTGGCAATCTCCATTACATTGGTATTTTTAATGGATTTTCTCCTTTCTTGAGACCACGATGGTAGTTTGCCATGCAAGGTGAAGAATGTGTATTCTCCATGCAAACTACTCAGGCTGTGAGTCACAGGGATTCTCATGAAAGGTGCATTAGGAATTAGAATGGTTATTGTGAATCCATACGTGTATAACAATTCTATAGTGCATCAATTCCAGACAGCATTAATGTAATTGGCACGAAGACATTGCTCATGGAGAAACTGACAATGGATGGTAGATAGATAGATAGATAGATAGATAGATAGATAGTCACATAGTTCTAACACAGATTTTTACCCATTTTTGTTGTATATCAAAAATATCAAAACACACAGTATGGTGTTTTTTTATATTCCTGTTTGTATCATATTTTACCATATGTCAGTTACTTATACTAAGCATTTGAAGTTGTGCTTGTTGCTGAGACATTGATTTATTTGTACATTTTTTAAATGCCACACCCGCTTACTTATTTTAAGACAGACTGTGTATTCCAAAGCAGATGCAAGTACTCTAGTATTATACATAGCTTGAACTTCATAGTTTTGCATTAAGCAGATTCTTACTTCAGTGACTCATGTTTAAAGTTACTGCAAAAATGGTTTTTGTAAATGAAGTAATATTTAAGCTATAATTTCTAACTGAGAAAGACAGCTATCCCCTGATGAGACACTTAGAGATCTTGCTTTACATTCTATACTCACATTTTGAAAATTTACCATCAGGTAAATTTGGAATGTCAAGCAGATTACCCAAATAAAAAGCAATATCACCAAGACCTCATTATGGTATGATAAGGTAAAATTAAAATGATGTTGTGTTCTATTAAGTAAACACAGCAGAAAGCCCTCTGAAATATGTATTTAACTAGTAGAAAGAGCTATTTCATTCTAATGGATGAAAAATATTCTTGTGTGCATTTGTGCGTATGTGTGCGTGTTTGTGTAATTTATTTCAGTGCTATTTGGAACTATTCCAGTTTATGGAGTGAATAATAGCATACATTTACTCATTTCTATAGCAGTTTTAGTTATGTTTTAAGAAATTAAATCAAATGTAGAAACCAGATCTAGGCAACACCAAATTTGTCTAATAATCTAAGAAACATTAACATAGAACCAGCAAGAACAGACCCAGAATGTAACTGAACTTATTTCTCACATCCTGGCTTTAAGTGCACCATAGCATGGCTGTTGCTTAAGCTTGGCTTTGGAAATTCTGCAGTTATGCTTATTAGGTATGCAAATTATGTCGATTCCTTTTCTCCCGGACACAGAAAGTTCAGTCATCATTTTAGGGCTTGCAAATGCTTCGTGAGCCTCACAGTTTCAGAGGTGGTTTCTAGTAAATAAAATTAAATTTTTAAAAATAGACTGAATTTTTATCACAGTGGCATTATAAGCATTTGTCATCCATGTAGGGCACATTTTTCCTTTAGGCTCTGATTTGCAATTCATAGTTGTTTCCTGTCTTATCCTTGTTCTCCTTCAATGGTACAAGATAAAGAGGAGATAGTCTTAGAGCATACACATTTTAATCAGTATTCAAACTGAATTGGAGGGCCCAAAGCTTTTCTGTGTGTATG